>CBVK0102899828.1:0-19553 GCA_900067695.1 Picea abies
GCAAGCCTTGTTATCCTTTCCTTATCTATGGTGACAATCACTACATGAAAGATTTTCCACGACGTGTCAAAGTTACTAAGTTCTTGCAAGGAACTGGTACGCCTTCTACCCCCGCCATCTTGTCACAAATTTTCCCTTCTCAGCAAGAACAACCCTCTTCCTCTACCACATATTATGTGATTATGTGTACCGGTGACTCCAAAAAGAACAATATTGCCATCACAACTCGATCCAAAGATTATTCTTCTTCGAAAGAAAAAGTGGATGATACACCACCTCCATTGGTTCAACTTCCTCCACCAACTTCACTTCCAAATGGTCCCTTTCATAGTGAACGATCGGACCTAGATATAGTCTTTCATTATCCTCCCAAGGGATTTATTTGAAATTCATCCTTTAATCCTCACGCACGTGCTACCCAAAAATACACTACTTTAGAAGATCTTTCATATGCACCCTCTGCGATGTCAACTCTCAAAGCTCTTCAAAGTTGTCCTGCTCAACAAAAGGTGTTGTTGAAATCTATTGTTGGAATTGATCCTACCAATACTAATTTGATAATATTTGACTTGGAATATCATATTCCAAGGCTTCCTCCTCAATTATTGGAATATCATATTCCAAGGCTTCCTCCTCAATTAGCATTTCAAATCCAAGTTGTTGTGGAAAACAAGAATATTTGTCAAACTATTATTGACGAAGGAGCCTCGACTTTTGTTATGTCCGTTACTTGATGGAAAGCTATTGGCTCTCCCGCCCTAACCAAGTCACACAATACTCTTAATTATTTTAATGGTACAGGATTCAAACCTTACAATGTTCTTCCTTCATTGTCAATTATGTTAGAAGGTAAAGCGGCTAATGTCGAGGTTGAGGTCTTTGATGCACCTCTTTATTACAACCTTTTACTTGGTCGTAGTTAGATTGATTCCATGTGTGCAGTTGTTTCTACCCTTTTATGTGTGTTACGGTTCCCACACCAAGGAAAGGTCATTACTATCGATCAACTAGCCTTCTTTAATGTCGATTCACCTACTAGCAACGTCACTTTTATCTCGAAAACACCTCCTAGTTATGAGAATGTTGGTGTGGGTCTTCTCAAAGATTCAACATTAGTGGGTACTTTCCCCATTCCTCCACCCAATATTCCTCCTTTTTTCACCTCGATCAATATGATATCAACTTCTATTAGTCAAACCCCTGAGTCTTATGACCCTTGGCTAGTACATGACCCTAGTGATTACCTTCGCTATGGAGACATCATGCCTTTAAGTCTGGTAGAACTAACTTCTCAAGAACACCTCTTTATCCTCCTTCTCTATGCGCTACATCTCCAGATCCATTTCATGTGATATTTCCTATTGACGAGACGATCATGAAAGTCATGTATATGGAATAGACTACATGGGACGATGGGAATCATCGTTCTATTCTCTTCTTGGAAAGAGAGATCATAGAGAGCTATAAATGGATTTTGAAACTGTCTACCATTGTTGTTATTTCATCTATTCCTGAACCTACATGCAATGTTTTGTATGAAGGGAACTTGAGTAATATCTCCCCTACCATTCGTCTTAACATTTTGATCAAGACCAGAGTTGTGGAAAATGTTGATATCGATGCTTCATGTTCTGCTGATGAAGTCTGTACTTATAAATCCCTTATCCAATAATTCCATGTCGTTTTGACCTAGATTTATGAAGAAATGCCTGGTATTGATACTGATATCATTTTGCATGAAACTAAGACATACATGGATGCTAAACCCATTCAGAAAATACTTCGCCCAGTGCAACCACGCAAAGGTGTTTCGATTAAGATTGAGGTTGAAAAACTTCTTAAAGCCATTTTTGTCTATCTTGTGGCTTTGATTAATTGGGTATCCAATATTGCTCCCATTACAAAGAAATAAGGCACAATCCGTGTTTGCATTGATTATAGGGATATAAACAAATCTTGTTCTAAAGACAATTATCCTACCCCTTTTGTTGACCAGATTGTTGATTAATGTGCCGAGAGTGAAATATTTTCTTTGATGGATGGTTTCTACGGCTATAATCAAATCAACATTTCACCCGGGGATCAACACAAGACTGCTTTTATTTTCCCTTGGGGAACCTTTGCTTATCGAAAACTACCTTTTGGTCTGAAAAAGACTAGAGTGACTTTTCAGCACGCTATGTCTTATGCTTTCCATGATATTAAGCACATTGTACAACCCTATTTAGACAATCTACTGATGCATTCTATGCATCACCAAGATCACCCAATACATCTACGAGCCATTTTCCTACGTTGTCGTTATAATCGCATAAGTTTGAATCCTCAGAAACATGTTTTTTGTGTGGAATCTAGATGACTTCTTCATTTTATTGTGTCGATACATGGGATTAGGGTAGACCCCTTGAAATTTGAGGCTATTCTTAATCTTACCCCTCCTTCCACACTACACCAACTCCAAAGTTTGCAAGGGAAGGCAAACATTTTATGTCGATTCATTCCAAATTAAACTGAATTAATGAAAGGATTTACTAGGCTCCTAAAGAAAGGTTACGACTTTGTGTGGACGACACTGCAAACAAAGCTGTTGAATATTTGAAACTCGTCTTAACCCATACACCCCTGTTGTTTTCTCTAGATTATAGTCGAGATTATTTTATGTACTTAGTTGCTTCAGACTCTACCATTGCTATGGTTTTAGTCCAAGAGGCATTCCTGCTGAACCGCTCTTCCGATCTCACCTTTTGGTCTGAAAAAGACTAGAGTGACTTTTCAGCACGCTATGTCTTATGCTTTCCATGATATTAAGCACATTGTACAACCCTATTTAGACAATCTACTGATGCATTCTATGCATCACCAAGATCACCCAATACATCTACGAGCCATTTTCCTACGTTGTCGTTATAATCGCATAAGTTTGAATCCTCAGAAACATGTTTTTTGTGTGGAATCTAGATGACTTCTTCATTTTATTGTGTCGATACATGGGATTAGGGTAGACCCCTTGAAATTTGAGGCTATTCTTAATCTTACCCCTCCTTCCACACTACACCAACTCCAAAGTTTGCAAGGGAAGGCAAACATTTTATGTCGATTCATTCCAAATTAAACTGAATTAATGAAAGGATTTACTAGGCTCCTAAAGAAAGGTTACGACTTTGTGTGGACGACACTGCAAACAAAGCTGTTGAATATTTGAAACTCGTCTTAACCCATACACCCCTGTTGTTTTCTCTAGATTATAGTCGAGATTATTTTATGTACTTAGTTGCTTCAGACTCTACCATTGCTATGGTTTTAGTCCAAGAGGATGATTCACATGACGAACATGTTGTATACTATTTGAGTTGGAGTCTCACGACCACTGAAACCAAATATCTACATGTGGAAAAAACTGGCCTTGGCAGTTGTTCAAGTTGTCCAACATTTTCATCGCTACATCTTATTACTCAAAACCACTATTATTTTTTACTACAACCCCATGAAACACATCCTTTCCTGACAATTGTTGGCGGGGAAATATTCTAATTGGATATTTATTCTCCATAAGTTTGACTTGGAGTTTGATTGTGCTAAGTCAAAGAAATCCTTGGCTTTTGCTGATTTGATTTGTGACCTTCTGTTGGCCCTTGACCAAGCCTTGGGATATTCTTGGTCATGTTGACCTATTTTGGACTTTGACAGCCTGTCAAAGGAGGAGCGCAAGACCAAGCAAAGATTGCGGGATATTGACCCCTTTTTGTCCCTTTTTTTATTTTTTGGGAATATATAATAGGAATGGGATGTTGGCCCAAGGGTTTACCCATGTTTAGGCCTAGTTTTTATATATAAATAGATGCTTAGGATAGATAGAAGTGTGGTGCATCTATGTGAAGTGAATATATTCTAAAGTGGAAGTACAGTATGTAAGTGCTTTATGCATGACTGTGTGAGACTTACAGAGCTAAATGCAAGTCATTGTAGAAATATTGTGGAAGGATTAGTGCCAGAATGTAAGGAAGAAGGATCTAGCGAGCTATGAAGATATTTTGTCCTGTGTGGAGTAATGGTTTTGAGGCTCTCTGCTTGTAATCAAGTGGCTGAAGACAATAAAGAAGAAGATTTGGTGGACATAGCCCCAGGGTGGGGGTGAACCATGTAAATATTGTGTTTTTGTGCTATGTGCTTTTCTTAATGTGTTTATGACTCTCTTGCTAAGTGCTTTGATGGAGATAGATAAATTTGTTCATGCTTTGTGCTAATGATGTGTAAGAATGTTAGAACTAACTTCTATGAATGTGCTTAGTACTTTCTTCTGGTAGATATGATCCATCTGTTTGTGTTAAGTTCTTAATTACATTAGATCAATGTGAATGATGTGATGCTTTGTTCTATCTACGCAGTAGTTATTGGTTGAATATTGATGAACTATTTATGCTAATTGCTCTGTTAAGTATTATAATCATAGATCTGTGTCCCAACTAAGGTTCCAGACACTTGAGTTTTGCAACCACCACTGCCTCTACCTTGGGTGAGACTTCATCTTCTTCACAGGTGTTGCCGAAAGGGCCAATAGTTAGGGTTTTGTTGGTGAATTGAACCCTGGGTATGCCCCTGTGCCAACAAATGGCTCTATTTCTGAGACCTGAAACTATGATTGCTGGGAACTAAGAAAGAAGAATCCTTGTGCAAAGATTCATCCTGAAGTTGTGAAAGCTCTGTGCATAGATTTGTCTCTCTAGTGCGTAGTATTCTACTTCATTTATAAAGTTCAGTGCTAAAATAAAGAAGCCTGATCTAAAGAGAAGAAGTCATATCTGAAGGAGAGAAGCAAGATTTGAAATATTTTGTGCTCTAAGAAAGGTAAAAGTGAAAATTTATGATTAAAAGAGGTAAGATATGCAAGCTTTGTGCTCTGATAAAGGTAAGAATAGTGAAAAGTTTTAGATCTGGAAGCTTTGTGCTCTGTAGAAGTAAGATAAGTGGAATTTTTTGTTTCTAAAGTATGGATCTAGGTATGTTTGATAGGTTCTATCCTAGCTTGAACACTAGGGAACTAATATATGAAAGAAGGTTTGATATGATTAGATCTAATAAGAATAGTGAAAGATGTGTGATAGCTATGCATAGAAAGAATGTTTCGACTAAAAAATGGATGCAGGATCCTAAAAAGATTTTTTTGCAGGTTCGCTACCATGATCCTAGTGTGCAGTACCAGAAAGGATGGGGATCATTTAAAAGAAAGAGAGTATTAACCCTATGTTATAGTTGCAGAATATCAGGACATCTTTCTAGGGAATGCCCTGGGAAAAGACCTAGTTGTCTTTGTTGTAAATCTATGGACCATGAAGTGTTGGATTTCCCTAGAATGATTACTAAGATGGAAGAAATTAATCTGAATAAAGAAGACCCTTAGGCAGATCCAAAAATGGTAGAATCCTAGGAACAATTAGAGAAAATATTGTTGCAAATAAATGGAACCCTAAATGACCTTCGACATATCAACCTATCAGAGATATTCAAGGAAAAATAATGCATTGAAGTAAGAATAGGAGACTTAGACATTGACCGTTTTCTAGATGAAGAAACACAGGTGAATATCATGACAAAAAGAACTTAGGAAGCCATAGGGAACCCTGCTATGATGCCTTCATTTGGAGGAATATGACTATTTAGAGGAAAGTTGATAAACCTATGTGGGAAGCTCGCTCGCATACCTATGAATGTTAATGGAACTTTGACAGAAGAAGATTTTGAGATTATTAAATTTATTGAAGACAACACCCTGTTTAACATGTTACTAGTAAAACCTTGGTTTGATAGAGATCAAGCCAGATGAAAGGAAGAAGAAAAAGTTTTGGAACACAAGAAACAAGAGTTAAAAGATTTCATGACCATAAGGATCACACACTTGATTGCCGAATAGAAGAATAGATCGAAGCTATTTAACACTAGAGGCCCAGATGTCAAAGCTGCAAGAACATTAGAGGACTCACAGAAGACTGAAGTACTTATCCCATACAAAGAAGAAGTATCACCTTTGAATCTTAGGAAAGAATTTCAACAATGCGGAGTAACTATGTTAAAAGAAGATAAGAATCAAAATGGAAAAAGGCATACTGAGATGAAGCTCACTAGAAAGAAAGCTAGAAAACTAAGTAAGAAGAGGGATAAGATAGAAAATTTATAGAAAGTCCTAGAGGGAACCTCACAGAAGAAAAATTTGGAAAATTGGAGCTATGTCGGGATATCAAAACAGTGACACATGAAACTTCGCCATGGAGAAGCAATATAGCCATTGGGGAACGTTATAACCATTATATCAATGATCCGAATGGATAGAAAACCATTTATGGCCAAACATATCGCCATCCGACCATTGATACCACACCATAATGGATAGAACCGAGTTAATGCAGACCTCATACCTATTGCAAGAAACTCATTGTCGAGTTGCCTATTTATCCCACCACGCCACGCACCGAGAACCCTTTTTCCAATTGAGAATTTGAGCCCATAGACTACGTTGATTTTATACCATGATCATCATGATTCTTCTCTCTCTCTCGTTACTGTGTCTAATCTACCCCTCCCAAACCTGAGATTGTTAACCCCGAGCGTGTATGTTGGACGAGTTGAGCACTGTAGAAAGAATTGTTGAGGAAGTATTGATTGACCTGATGACTGAAAGAGTCATGTCAAAGAGAGGATTATCCACAGGTGTACAAGAATCATCCACAATAGGACTACCAGCTTCTCCATCCACTACTCTAGTTGGACCATCCTGACCATCTGATGAGAAGCGAACCAAGCACAGGGGTGATCTCGCAAATTCTAAGTTGATTTTGAGCATATTACCCACCTATATACCACCTCTGAGAGGTGTTGTAAACCGTGACAAATTACCTAGATATTTCAAGTACACCTTGGTCACTACGTACCTCTCGAAGGGGATACGCACAATGCGAGAAGACCAAGATAAGATCGCAGCATTGAAGTCTAGTGACTTCAACCTAGGAGATCACAAATTCTACAACATGTTAGCCCCACATAATTACTTGACTAAAACTAAAGGGAAGAATTCAAAGATCGTCCCTCAGTCATGGAACCACAACCTTGTGCAACCCACCCTGATGAACATTATGAAGATTCTACATTTCGTATGACACTAGGAGGTGAATGCATATGTCAAATTGCTACTATATTGTTACCATGGAGGTTATATATGGTTAAATCATCACATAATAGTGGATCTGACATTGATAAATCAGATCACCGGGCTTAGCATGCAAGGACCTGACCCACAAGATTTCTATCCTGGGAAATCCATGGACTGAACTCTTGCTTAAAGGATCAAAGAAACTTATGGCAATGTTGAGAAAGGAACGTGAGGCTACAAGGTATCTTCTATCTAAAGTGGTGCAGTGCGCCTCGCCTATCATATGATTGCAGGGAAATTTGTATGCAAGAACCAACCCACCCAAGTGACTGGTTTTGTAGTCAACGTCGTAGGGAAGTTCACAAAGGGCCTACAAATGAATTGGGTGAAGTACCTAGTAAACCAATTAGAACTTGACTACAAAGAAGCCCAAAATCAATGATACAAATTCCACTTCAACTGGCTATTGATCCTGATCACTTTCATCGCCTGGGAGATGGCAGAAGGTGTGACCTTCCTAGACATCAAGCCCTTTGAACCATTGGCTACGAAGTTCATCACACTGTGGTATTCAAGCGACATGAATAAAAAGTGGTAGTCCAATGCTCTATTGCACGCATACTACAACTAGTTGAAGGTAGTTATATAGTCCTCGCATAACTCCGAATACTTTACATAGGTTCAGGCCTTTGATGAAGTTCAATGCAGACACCCATTTCATCTATATCACAATACACGTTGATGAGCACAAGAAGAAACTTTAGTCCTACTACAAGCTAATAGAGGAGGACTTTGAGGAGATCACCAAGGACTAGTTGGCGGACCTCCTGATTCCAGCAGACCCTACGGAGATATCTGATATAGACAGTCCAGAAACTACGCAGGATACACCGAGACCTGGCAAGATGAAGAAAACCAAAGAGGTTCAATATTTAGATAGTGCATCTGTGAAGACTACTTCCATCTCACCAGAGTAAGGAGTTTATGACAGAGAAATAGATGGTGTAGAAGTTGAACAAAAGAAAGGCTAGGTTACACCACCTAGATATGAGGAGGACCCCTCAAACAAAAGGAAGGTTTCCCCCCCGAAGCCTTACTCCTAGAAGAAATTGAAATCTTCTATGACAAAAATGTAGACTATCCTCACCTCAGATAAATTCGATTTCATTATATTGCCCATGAATGATGCTTCATTGGAGATAGCAGAGAAACAAGAGGCTAAGTGGGAAGCAATGTAAAATAGAATCGATATTGAGCTCCAAGGAGTGTAGCAAGAACTACAATCCAGCTACGCAGTCTCCATTGCGCCTCTATCAGCAGGAACACCAGAACTAGGAGATGAGCCAACTCATCTCCACTGAATTGTTGAGGTAGTCGAAGCTCACCTTCGATGAGAACAGGAAGAAAGAGGGAAAGCCACATAGGATTTGACACAAGTACAAGGATTCCTTGTAGAGAAATGCAGTACTACAAAACGGGAGAAGCCTAATCTCTAGGCAAAGTTCGATGAAGAAAAATTCCAACTGTAGAAAGAAAAGGAATAATTTCTCATAGACAAACTCGAAGTAAAAGAAATGGTAAAGAGAGCACTTTTCTCTATGACAGTTGTAGAAGTAAAGGATGAAGAGAGAATTCCACAACAAATAGTACAACTTGAAGAAGTGATCCAACAGCTACAACAACACATAGCATATTTGGAGCTACACGTAGTACCCGAGACCCCTCAAGATGTAAAAGATCAAAGGGAAGCAACCGTCAGGAGCATAGTTGAGGGACTGAAGGTTCTTGCGGGGGAGTGTAAGAAGATGATTAAACATAGTTCCCAAACGTGTGAGAAGCTCACAGAGAACCTAGGATTGCAGGCACTGGAGTCATAGCTCGAGGACGCAAAGCAACACACAAAGATACTACAGATGTAGTTGAAGGCTCTGTCAGTTGTGTAGAGAATGGAAATATATCAAGAGCAACGAACCTTCCAACAATAGATCCATATGATTCAAAGAAAAGTTATGGAAGTAACTCAATGACTCCAACCTGTGCAAGATAAGGGATATCAACTATTCACAGAGGTCGAGAGCCGAGGAGCAGAGCTAGAACAGGTTGTTAATGCAGCAAGATAGTTCCTAGAGGGTCCAGTGAATGACGTAGTAATCCAGGAGTTCATTGAGCAAGAGTTCGTAGCATAACAACAGATCAAAGTAGCTCGAGCCAAGCTCGAGGCATTCAAGTCAGAACTATTCAGACCAAAGTTACTCAGGATGAGTCACAAGTGAGTTTTGGGTGCCTATTGGCCCTTGACCAATCTTTGGGATATTTTTTGTCATGTTGACCTGTTTTGGACTTTGACAACCTATCGAAGGAGGAGTGCAAGACGAAGCAGAGATCACAGGATCTTGACCCCTTTTTGGCCCCTTTTAGGTTTTTTGGGAATATGTAAAGAGAATGGGATGTTGGCCCATGAGTTTACCCATGTTTAGGCCTATTTTGTATAGATAAATAGATGCTTAGGCTAGATAGAAGTATGGTGCATCTATGTGATGTGAATATATGCTAAAGTGAAAGTATATTATGTAAGTTCTTTATGCATGAATGTGTGAGACTTGGAGAGCTAAGCGCATGTCATTGTAGAAAGAATGTGGAAGGCTTAGTGTTGGAACGCAAGGAAGAAGGATCTAGCAATATACGCAGATCTTTTGTCCTATGTAGAGTAAGGGTTTTTATGCTCTGTGGTTATAACCAATTGACTGAAGACAATAAAGAAGAAGAGTTGGTGGAAGTAGCCCCAATGTGTGGGTGAACCATGCAAGTACTGTGTTGTTGTGCTATCTTCTTGTCTTAATGTGTTTATGACTCTCTTGCTAAGTGCTTTGATGGAGATAGATAAATATGTTCATGCTTTGTGCTAATGATGTGTAAGAATGTTATATATGACTTCTATGAATGTGCTTAGTGATTTCTTTTTCTAGATATGATCCATGTGTTTGTGCTAAGTGCTTAATTACATTATATCAGTGTCAATGATGTGATGCTTTGTTCTATCTATGCAGTAGTTATTGGTTGAATATTGATGAACTATTGATGCTAAGTTCTCTGTTAAGTATTATAATCACAGATCTATGTCTGAGCTAAGGTTGCAGACACTTGAGTCCTAAAACCACCCCTGCCTTTACCTCAGGTGAGCCCTCATCTACTTCGCAGGTGTTGTCTAAAGGGTTGGTAGTTAGGGTTTTGTTGGTGTATTGTTGTAGCGTTGAACCCTGGGTCTGCCACTATGCCAACACCTTCCCTTTACTAAGACAAAAAATATGGCAGAGGATTCCTTACCTGACGAATCCCTATTTTTGGTCAGTTATGATGACATATGGTATGGAGATATCATCATCTATCTCCAAACCCAAAAATCCTGCCCTGATCTTTCTAGTATAGATCATTGTTGTATCTAGTATCAATCCCATCAATACATTATCCTTGGGGATACCCTTTACCATCGTGGTATTGATTCCATTTTTAGACGATGTCTCACTTACAATGAAGCTGAGAAATATTTGAATGATTGTCACTTTGGAGCATGTGGTGGTCATATGTTTGGGTATGCCACTGCCCAAAATACCTTACAAGTTGGTTATTTTTGGCCTTCATTGTTTAATGATTTCATTACTGCTGTCCATAAATGCCATGCTTTTCAAACCTACAACAACAAGATTCAAACTCACCCTGATCCTCTTCACCCTGTAGTTTCCATTGGTCCATCTAAAAAATGTGGCATTGACTTCATGACATGTAAACCTCACTCAGCTGAGGGGCATGGATAAATTATTATATATGTGGATTACTTCACTAAATGGGTCAAGGCAATGCCTACATTTGATAACACCGGGAAACCTGTAACATTATTCATATTTAATCATATCATTACTTGGTTTGGTGTGCCTCAAGCTATCATTACTTATCATGGTAGTATATTTCGTAATTTCATGATGTTTGAACTCACTGAGAAGTTGGATCTTCTCCATGAAAACTCAACACCTTACTATCCACAGGCCAATGGCCAGGTTGAAGCAATCAACAAAGTCTTGACTACTATGCTTCGACCGATGGTAGGAATTCATAAGTCGAACTGACACATGATGTTGTTCTCATTATTGTGGGCATCTCAGACATCCATTAATTCTACCATGAGGTTCATACCTTTCCAGTTAGTATATGGTATTGAAGCAATATTGTCGATTGAATGTGAGATTCCATCTTTGAAGCTAGTTGTCGAACTTCTCCCTAACACCTCGGTTGAGGAGGAATGTATTTTTTATTTGCTGCAATTAGACGAAACCCGTCGTGATGCAGCCTTAGTTATTGAAACTCATAAAAATCATGTCAAAGCTCAATATGACAAGCATGTTAAACCGCGTATTTTTTTTAAGGTGAGCTAGTTCTTCTTTATGAGCAAGGCCGTGATTTTCTAGGGGACGGTAAATTCGAGCCTATGTGGCAGGGTCCTTATATTGTGAAATGAGTGTTGGAGAAAGGGGCTTATGAACTAGTGGATTATGATGGAATTCCTTTGAGTGAACCCAGAAATGGGCTTTACTTGAAGAAGTACTATGCTTAAGTAATTTTTGCATGAGTGTTGTGTAATGTTAGTGTATCATACTTTTGTGTGATTTTTCATTTTTGGTTTTGTCCTTACGGCTATTTTCCTTGCATTGTTCTTGGTTTCCAGATGTTGGTGTCTTCACTACCCTACATTGGCTTTGTTGATGGTGCTAATCACAGTACTCATAACTTAGCATCTATTGCTTGGGAAATCTATGCACCTACAGATGAGTTAATTAGTCTACATGGTGTTTTCCTTGGTCATGCAACTAACAATATCACCAAATATAGTGCATTTATTGATTTATTAACTGACGTCGTCTCACTTGGAATCCATCATCTTATTGTACGACTTGAGTCACAGTTAGTATTATTGCAATTGAGTAGTGTTTATTCCATCTAGAGTCCTACTTTGTTAAGGGTATATTTATGAATTCTCCTTTTGGAACATTATTTTGATTACATTGAATATCAACACATTCCTATATGTCTAAATACATTAATAGAGGCATTAGATAATTATGTGTTAGACAGACATTTGAGACACTTATAAAATCTAGTCAAATTTTGTACATAAAACAAGTAAGCTAGTAGAAGCCTTATATATATAATGATAAGAGTTTACAAAAATTATTTATGTTCGAAGACCAAAATGCCAAAAATGAGAAGCACATGGCTTCATATACAATAAGCATCATGGATTTTTCTCACTATAACAAGTGCCTTCCCGTGCTACTCTATGCAACAGTCAAACGATGGATGCAGACACACCCACTATGTGGCGTTGGTAATGCCTAGGAATATCATCTATAGTGGAATCAAGGATGTTCATAGTGATTCCCTCCAAGTTTTTCTCTATGTCCTCGAGATCGGTAGCAACTACTCTGGCTACAACACCTCTTTCTCCTCACCTCTAGATAGGGGATCATCCTGGTGGACGATGAGGTCCCACATATGCATTGTTGGAGAGATTTTGATTAGTATTTAGACTTATAACACACAAAAAAAAATTATATCATTAAAACAACAAAAAAATTCTATAAACAAAATTTCCTTCTTACTTATGTCCCCCCATTGGGAACCTTAGGGAATATCTAGGTCTTGATCTCCATGAAAATCTAACCCAGCATATGCATAATCATCAACCATGAGAATTTTAGTTCTCAACCATTCAAAGAAGACATCATTATACCTTACAATGTGACCACCTCCATGTCAGACCATGAGATATACCTACCTCTTCATCCTTGGATCATATGGAGTAGGTATACCCCACTCTACCTACAAGCATAAGACTGGGACCCTTTCCAAGAAGAACGATACCAAAACAAACCCATATCCAAATTGTTTCAACCCACCACTTCCACACTTGGTACTTTTTCCTTCATGCTTTTTAGGACCCCTTTGCACCAGTTGAAGACTTGGGCCTCCAAACACTCCAATGAATACTTAAAATCGCTCTGTGGAGCCATGTGGGGAGCTGCAGTCCCTACCATGCAAGTAATAGTATAGAGGATAGTCCAAAAAGGAAAATCCCATAAATCTATGATAGTGACCTTACCGCTATGTTTCTCGGTGCCCGACACACAATCATGGCGGGGGCAGTAGTTCATAGGCTCACTGCCACCCATGATACCTTTAAGTGTCACCCATGAACCACGATGAGATAGTCCTGTGAGGAAGTATATATCCTCAATATATATGGTGAGTGTGTGGGCACCCACATGAAATTCCTACTCATCCACATCCCACACATGAACCAGGTACTCAAGTAGTCTCAGCTGGGTCCTCATGCCCTAAATCTTGAAGAATTTTAGTATCCCACACAGACGAAGGGCCATCATTGTTCCCAGGTCATTCTAAACAAAGTAATCTTTTGTTTTTTTCTTTCATTCATGCCACTCCAACATATTAACCGAGGAAAACCTTCCAAGGGACCATAAGATGATGTTAGAAACATAATTTTCTTTCCTGGGGGTCTTTTACATGTTGGGTTCATCTTTTAAAATTTTGGTCTACAGTCGTCGCAGGCCACTGCATTTTCATAGAGCGACGTCATCACTCCCCAACTTTAGGGTCACCTGCGATGATCCTTTATCATCGTAGGTCTCGATATAGGGCACCTGCGACGACCTCAACGCATGGGTAACCCCCAAAATATCAACCCAAAACATAAATTGAACCAATGAAAATCAATTTTAAAACCATGCAAAGATGAAGGAGAAGGATATTACCTCTTTAGCAGAGACGATTTGAAAAATTATCTCTGTGCACTCCACAATAAACAATTGAAAATGAAGGTGAAAAAAGGTCTTTGGATCAATGTTTGGGCAGAGTTACAAATAAAATGGTAAAATGTGGTTTGTTACATATTTTATTCATTTTTATTACTTTTCATTTGTATTTTGTATTATTTTTATGCTTTATCAAAACCCTAAAGTCCTCACAACTTTACAAGTGGTTTATTTTCATAGATTGAAAAAGTATAGAGGTGAAACGTTGGAAAAAGGGTCTACTTTTTTTTTTATATATATTTGTCGCATGTATAGATCCTTTTAGGGTTTTTTCAGAAAAAAAAAACCCAAGCTTAGTCTTCATTATTTCTCATGCTCGTGAGTCAATGAGAATGTAACTGAGTATACTTTTATCACTTTTTCGGACTCGTAAAGGTTATATGAAAAAGGAAAACCCTTGGAGTTCCCTTTAATCTCTTCTCAAACTCTCTAAACATCAAATATTGTCAAGTGACTTTATTCTTTTCACACTCATAAAAGTATTTGAAGAAAACATATGATGAGTAGTAGGTTATCTCTTTTTTGGTCTCGTCAAACTAAATTACGAAAAAAGACCTATTGGAGTTCTCTTTAAGTGTTTTTCAGACTCTCTAAAATTGAAAAACCCATGATTTTTCTTTCCTTCGAATCATTAAAAAAACATCGAAAGATCCATATGGGACCGAACCACTCCTTCATAGGTTTCCTTAAACATACTCCAAGAAACTCATTCAAAGGATGAGCTTACATATACAAGCATATGTTATCCTCCTCAATCTTGCGCAAAAATAAAGAGGTACTCGTTAGAAATGGTGGGGGGGGAATTTGGAAAGAAACGTGTCTCTGTATTCATGTTAGTGGAAATAATAGTTTCTCTTGAACATGACACCCCATTCATCATTATGTCCTTGTTGTGAAATCCATTTGTCTCTTGTTTGACCATCTACAAGTTCATATTTTGGGTCCTCCTTGAGTCAATTCTACCAAGACCATTGTCATGTCATTCATATGTTCAATAGAAGTCTAACCTAAACATGCCTCCATCGAGCCGACCATTTGCAGTTATAAAGTTTCTACAATGTCGACCTTCCCTGAGTCAGTTCTGAATCACTTCATACTCTGATCTACTTCAAATATGTTACTTATTTCATGTCCTTGATGGGGGATACATCAAGGCCCTCCTATGGCAAGTCTTTTCCTGTTGACTTCAACACATTATCCAATAACAAGAGATAGAAATCATTTAGTACCTTATAACCTGCATGCCTCAATGATAGGTTTCTTCTCTTTCAAGAGTGGGTTCACATCATTGAACCATGATTGGGAGATTCCATCTAGTGTTCAACTTCATCTCATTTATTCACATTCCTTGGATTTTACTAGGGTACCTTGGGAGTCATTGACATCAATGGTGATTTCCCTCTCACTTGTTAACAATTTTCATTAATGACCAATAATCAAGTGGTTTCTACCATGTTCGACTTCAAAACTTGTAATCACATGGTTAGATTCATACTTAAGGATGATGGAAATGAAGACCCTAGATCTCATCATTCTGATCTAGGTTGTGATGAAGTATTCATGAATTAGTACTGACACATAGATCCACTGTGCATGTCTCGTGGCTATGTCTGAATTTTGAATTTTTTAGCGCATAGATCCACAATGTGTACTTGGAGGCTATATCGATTCATGATGACATGGATCCACAATGTATATTTAGTGGCCATGACTCACTTGAAATTTAAATACATTTGTAATCTGATTATGGGAATTCCTACCTTAGAGAATGGTATATTATTATGCAGATGCTTGATTGTTTGCAGGTTCCCGATCGATGCGCTCCTTGTTCGACACACATTCTACAAAGTATTTCAGTTTTCATGAGTTCCAGCTTCATATTTTGGGGGGAATTCTATTACACATTATTTAGGTCACCCCAGTGATCCACTGACAACATGTGTTCATGTTCCCTGAAAAGATAAAAGAATCTTTCTCCATGAGAAAAGTGACTTGATTTCCTTTCACAAAAACCATATTAAGGAAGGTCGTCGCACTTTGCAATATGTATGGGGTGAGATGATGCCTGATCATTGCATCCTTCTCTAGAGATGGATTGTAATGTCTCTTCAGGCTATCATATATATAGGGTGCGACGATGTTGAAAGCTAAGGAAAATTAAAACTTCACGGATGTTCTAGAAGGGAGCCTTCTAGAATATGAGGTGGTCTCTGAATGGTTTGGATCTTACTATCTTCTCTTATTTGGTGGGATCATCCTAATCTCCTCATCCATCCTTCTTTCATCCTATATAAAGGAGGATATCTTATGGAAAAGGCTAAGGTTGAATAGGCTAAGATTTGTATGGAGAGTTCTACTTGAGATTATTCTTGAGAGCTTTGCTTTAGTTCTACAAGCTACATGGTGGATCTTATTCATCTAAAGGCTTTCGAGAAAAGGTGTGTGTGAGAGAGAAAAGGGCCATTGAAAGGGGACCTTGCGACATCAAGGCTTTGGTTGTATTCTCCACTTTCAATTTAATATGATACAACGATATGTTTCTTTTCCATAAAATCATTCTTGTTTTATTGTATGATTCATTGATCACATACATAGGTTCTTGTTGAGTACACTTTATTTCTTTTAATTTGTTGGCTTGTGCTTCTTTGAAGATTCAATATTGCAATAGCATTGGAATGGAGAGAGGATGGAAATGACAAGAGGGAATGACATTTAAAAGGTATGTTTTCCATCTCTTGTTAGCTATTAAAATCAATAGTTAAATCCTAGATAAAGTCTTATATTATGTTATGTTTTGTTCTAGTTCCGGGTGGAACTAGGGATATTTGTTTGTGTCCGCACTTACTGATTAGTCCAACAACACAAGGGTCGATGGTTTTGGAGAGAAAGTTTTTTTTTGAAATTTTGTAAGAGAAGTATTTATGTGCAAGTTATTTTAATTAAGAAGTTATGTTTAGAACCAAAGACACTTCTTTCATCTGAGGCATGAATGTGATTGGACCAAGGGGGATTATCTTTGTCTCTAGATTCAATATTTGTTGTTTTATCAACTAAGAGTTGTTTTATTGACCAAGAGTTGTTGTATTTGTTATTTAAAATTATCTTATAATGTTGTAACGATTTATTATTATTATAGTTTATGAGTAGAAATCGATTATGTTAAGCTGTTATTGATAATAGAGCATTGAAAATTACTTTTCCTGCACTAATTTCATGTCACGTGTATATTTTATTTCTATAAATGTTATATTAGACAATGTTGAATGTTTACTAATCAAAATGGTATTAATGCTAATTTGAAGTAGTTTAGATCTTCTTCGTTTGCATGCTAAGGTATAAAGGTTATCCTAAAACCCAACCTCCCCCCCAACACACAATTTAACCTCCCTCTGTCATTTAGTTTAAGCTCTATCATTCTTTTGTTATAAATATTAGAACATAATAAAAAAGAGAACTTCTTATCCTAAGGAAAGGTTTCATAGAAAATACATATCCATTAATCACTATTAAAGCCCATTGATAATTTCCAGCCAGATCACAAATATGGAGAACCTTACCACTCATCAAACACTTACAAGTGTAATTGGGCCTCTTAAGAGGGTTTGGTTCCTGGTATTGATTTAAAGGGATCTAAAACCCCTCAACATAATTTGCACTATAAGGAGGGCCTCAACGAATGCATGAATAACAATGTTTATGATAAAATATTCCGCAAATCCTATAGATTCAAAACATCCCACATGCATGGAGAGTCACTCTCAAGACATCCCACATACAAAGAGTAATCCTGATACAAGTAACTCAACTCAACATGAAGAGGAAGAACACATGTACCCTTAAATACCTTATGTCCTTCCCCATGAAGAGTTAAATAAGTTTAGACGAATCACTAGAGCTTACGCCCGACAGATCATAGCATTACCTTTAACTCCTTTACTTCCTTGAAGAAAACAAACAAGCAGACCAATTGTTGAAACCCATGACCAGGTATTTTTTTACATGATAGAAGACCTGATATATTTTTACCTCACATAGATTGAACAACCCCTTAATCTGATACTCGAAACATCATCTAGTAATTACTCTGAACCTGATGATTTTGAATCTGAGGAGGAAGGGTCTAACTCAGATCACTCAAGTTCTGAATCAGAAGACATGGAGGATAATAATGATAACAATGGAGAAAGGGGATACCACCTAGGTATAATCAATTTTGGTTGGCCGGAGATGCTTTGGCAATCCCAGGATAGGTGCATAACCTACCTAGACATCCAAAAAAATTACTTCCTAAATTTGACCTTGAAACATTCAGATTGCCTAAGGAACATATTAAGAAGTTCATATTAGCTATAAGGTTGATGAATGTGCAAGAATAAGATGTAGTGTGAATAATATTTCCTTATACCTTTGAAAATTCGGCCTCGACTTGTTATTTCAACCTTCCAGGTGGTTCCATAACTAGGTAGACAACGTTTCAAAAGTATTTCTTGGACACATTTTCCAAAGAAACTACTACAGGAGCTTTAATGAATGAAATTTTCACCGCCACTATGATTCCAAAAGAAAAGGTTAAAGATTTTAACTAAATTTTAACCACCATTTTGAACAAATTCCAACCCAAGTCTAAACGTACCCAGGAGTTGTAAATTGAAGTATACGCTAAAGCTCTCCCAGCTTCTATTTCCATGTTCGTAAAAAGGGATACCAAACATAGTCTAGCCAAAAATTTCAAAGAAGCTAAAATGATTGAATTCCAAATGAAAGGGTGCAAAGAAGGTCATATCTCACTAATAAAAAAGGAAACCCAACCTCTACCTAAAAGAGGAATGTTTTTAACAAGACCCCTAGGAAAACAAACAAAACAAGGTCCTGAGAAATAGGGAGGGGATGTAGAAAACCTGCAACAGATGATCAAAAATACCTCCAATGAGATAGTAGATATGAAAAAGACTATTGGGGAAGGAAACCAAAATCAAATACCTTATAAACCATTTTTTAAAAGAAATCCACCCTTCAAATCTATAAAACCTCCCCCAACTAACATAAGCATTGACTTAGAGAATGTAGCATCTGACTCCTTCTGCATGTATGATCAAGAAAACCATTCAGAACGGGACTCCCCCCAATGTGTGCATGATATGAATCTAATGGATAATCAATTCCTAGATGATGTAATGACCCTCCTCGTTATAACAACAATTCTGTTAACGGGTGCAAATTTTTTTTTTTTTTTTTNNNTTTTTTTTTTTTTTTTAGTGTTAAGGTGTGTGTGCGTGTAGAAGTACGGTCTCACGTGACTCTATGTCACCCCCTGGAAACCAACAATACTAACCCGATAATAAGATGATTACGACCTTGTACAACACTAATTATATGAACAAGCGTCCTCCAGGAAGGTGCAAGTAAGAAGGACCCAGATGTTGGCCAACCATGAATAAGACTCACTGAAAAATCTCGGACCAAAAGCTCCCTTTAAATTTATTAAATGAAGAGATATCCAACCTTAAATAAAGTACAATTAGTTAACT
>CBVK0102899895.1:0-24819 GCA_900067695.1 Picea abies
GAAACCAAGAAGAATTGGCCAAGAGCTCAGCTGAAGCATATACTCTATCAAACCGCTTATGAATACTGTCATGCCCACTCCTACCATTACGCCAGGTAGGCACAAGGTCAGCTGAAATTTCATCCACCATATTGTTTTTGTCAAAGAGGTTTTTAAAAAACCCAGCCAAGGGATCAGGTAGAGCGCCAACTCCCCAAATTTCTTTTACACTGATTGTAAAGTTGAAATCTCTAGCAATAATGAGGTCATGTCTATCCAAGAGGCCTCTGGAGTCAACCGTCTCCCAAAATTGTCTTCGTCCGGAGCAGGGTCCATAGGCATTTATGAGAGATAACCTGCTATTGTCCGGTAAATGTATGTCCGTCAACAACATACCTCCTGTGCAAAGATGAGACTGCAAATCTAAGACTTCGGGGTTCCATGCCGCCAATAAACCACCCGAGTTCCCAACAGAGCTAACTGCCAAAACCATCCATGAAGGACAAAGAGAGGACACAAAGTGTCTAGCCTTCTCCTCGTTTACTAAGGTTTCCTGTAAAAATAAAATATATGGCTTATGTACATTCAAAAATCTTCGCAGAGAGTGCACTTTTGGGGCGCCTCCAACCCCTTTGATGTTTAGGGTCATAAGAATCATGATTTGGACCTTGCTATGGATTTCATGCCTCTAAGCGCCCCTAAATCATGATTGGATTCCACGGACTGTTATGCTTCATTAACCTGACCGTATTTCTTTCGTACACCGTGTGTCTTAATGGGGGGAAGTTTTATCCCCATACCTCTAGACTAGGCAATGGATTTCCTTTTTGTGGTTTATTTGCCACCTATTGAGCTTCCGAGTAGGTGCGATGGTTGGGGGTGGTGTAGTTCCCGTCCCTGAAAGATAGGTAGTGGGAAAATGCCTTCTACACTCTCAATGCTTGAAGTCAAATCATAAAGTATCGAAGCCCCAATATGACTAAAAATTGCAGGAGGACAAAGAGCAGAGGAGGAATCAGGTCCTGACAAAGAAGGTGAAATCTCTGGTTTATTGGGGATTGAATCAGTAGAAAGAGGAGCCGGAGAAACACTTCTTGTCTCAGAGGAGGAAACCCTTCTGATCACAGGCTCAGTTCATAGGGGGGGGAGGTTCTCAGGTCCACCGGTCGCCTGACCTGATTTCTCCAAGAACTCACGCTCCCAGGCTAAAATTTTATGGTATAGAGCTATAAAGAAGGTTCGCAGCTTACATGTCAATGTGCTCAAATCATCTTCCGTTAGAGCTTCTTCACTTCCCTGAAAGGAGCCTTTCTGAGCAACATTATCCTCTTCACTCATATATGCATCTTGGGGAGGAATTTCCTGAACATCTTCAGCATCACCATTTGTGTCTACGGCAAAGCAATTTCTTCTCAGGTGTCCTGTGCGGCGACAGAGAGTGCATCGAAACGAAATTCCTTGATAGTCCTAGCACTAGAGCATGACATGTCCACGCCATTCCACTTCCAACATATCCATGAGACCAGTTGTGATGTCTATTTCAACTAAAACTCTGGCCAATCTTTTGTCTGAAGACTTTAAACCAACCTCATCCACTTTCAGAAAGTGCCCAAGGATGTTTCCAATAGCAGTTAAGGCTTTTAGGTTCCACAGGTTCAATGGGAGGCCTAGGAGAAGAACCCAGATGTGTCTAAAGCTGAAGTAGTCTGTAGCTGGATTAAAACCTAGCCTCCATCTCTTCAGCATAAGGCTACCCCTTTCATAGTCCCAAAAGCTCTGAAGAATGAGCTTTGCATCTTCAAGGGCTTTGAACACAAGTCCAAACCACCCATAGCTAAGTGTATGATACTCAAGAACGTAGCCACAGATCTGTAACCAGTGGTTCCTCATCCACTCCAAGAAAGGAGTAGCACAATGAGTCTTATAGGCAAAACAACCTACTAAGGCACATAAAGAGAGTTGGCAGGTTTCCTCCAGGCCAACATCCATTCCTATCGTTAGGCGCCTTCTCTGCCTCTTCGACTTCCACACCTTTACCTCTTTCCTAGGTCTAGTATCCTTTGCCTTTAGGGTTCCTCTAAGAGGAGGGTAGGGAGAGGTAAGAATCTGTGAAGGGACTGTGGATGTATTGGGTCCTGAGTTTAGTTGAGGATCAACAATGGACTCCCTTAGGATACCTCTAGGACTCACGCCAAGAAAAGAACCAGATAGTAAGGTAGTCTTGGAAGGATTAAAGAAGTCTAACTCATGTTCCCAAGAAAGATCAACCGAAGAAGGCAGATGTAGACTTGTATCTAGTGTTGTAGGGTCAATAGGATTCCTTCCTCCCCCAGGCTTATTGCTGAGTTCATCTACAGTGTGAAATAGTCCAGCCTGTGCCCACTCCTCCTCGTCTGCAGCGCTCATTAGCACACTTACTTCTGGGGCCATGTTCCCAGACTGTCCCCCCTGTCAGCTTCCACTATTCAGGACAGTAAACTCAAGTTACAATCTAAGTAGAAACGAAGTTGTAGTCGGTGAGGCACAATAAAAAACCTTACTCCAACCTATCCGGGCAAAGTGAGTAGACCTTCCTTGTGTCTGGTTGTCTGTTATTGAGAATCTCAAGGCAAGAAAGGAGAGGCTCAATCTTTGGCTTCAGAAAGGATGACAAACTGCTCAAAAGACGTATCAGCTGTAAACGGAGACCGGTTGATAAGGAAGAAAAAGTATACAGAACGGGCATTAGGTGGGCATATGAGTCTTCTCCACCAGATGGGTGGCCAAAATAACGCCTAAAAAAAGCCTGACTGATGCCGAACGAAACTACTCATAGTCCTATGACCAGAGAGGATGCTAAGTTCTGTAAGTGGTCGTTGAGGATGATACAGCTGATACAAGTGGTCTGTCATGAAAACCAGATTCAAATCTCTCAAAGTCGCCAAAAAAACCAATATACTCGAGTTCCATATCAAAAAAGTTGCTTGCATAAGCATTGGGACCAATTTTAATAATGAGTTTAATAGTTAAAAGTATATGTTTTTTCTAAAAAGGTCACATGTATACTTGTATTACAATGAAGTCAAATAATTAATGAAGTTGATTCCATTTTATATCATTAAGAAGGTAGTTATGACATTGTTACAACATAACTACTATATTATTTAATTATCATTTTAATAATTACTTATATAAATTTATCCTATGAATTTTATTTTTTTAACATATTTTATTTAAAATACCATTTTAAAAATAAAACATATTTAATGAAAATAAAATATAAATAAATAAAATTTATTAATTATCTAAAGAAATAATTTAAATATATAAAACTAAGGTCACACTTGAACCAAAAAGAATTCAAACCATAACCAACCAAGGCTACCTAAAAGGAGAGAACACCTCAAATGTCATACTCTAAGACACCACAAGTACCTAAAAGCATATTTTGATTTACTCAACTACCGCAAGTTTAGTCATACCTAAAGAATTGACTTTTCACTTTCCACATTCTATAATTTATAAAGATTTTTAATGATATATTAAAAAGTTTAAAAAGAACATTCTTACCTGTCCTGTCGATGTTTGATTGTATTAAAAGGAAACATTTTGAAAAAAATACATTTTATATGTATTAAAATACAAAAAGTACATTTATTATTAAACAATAATCATATGTGGAGTTGGAAATATTTATTTTTCGTTTCAGGATTGGTTGCATATTCTTTTGACAAAGATACAAACGCTCATAGTGGAAAATATACGGACAAGCTTGAACTCTCGCATCCACCTAAATATTTTAGGTTAAATCATTTAAGTAATTAAAATTATAGAGCTCAGTCACCACTAAGGTTCATGGTTTTGTTAGCGAATTCATATTAAGATTATATATAGTTTTAGTTTAATCGTTTTATGTTTTAGTTTTTTTTGGGATGTTAATTTTGTTTAATTTTGTCTAAAATCTAGTAAGAAATTGTTAGATTTGTAAATTTGAGTGGTTAATTATATATAATTAGAGTGTTTTGGGGGTTTTTCGGCAAGTTGAATTCATTTCAACATCTAGAAATGTAATTTAAACAATAGAAAATTATGACTTCTTACATATTTATGTCACATGATTTGGGTGAAAAGGACCAAAAAGTAAAACAGTTAGACCATTGTAGATTGATATTTTTATGTAATTGAATAACTTTAATGAAATAGAATTTTTATATAATTGAATAACTTTAATGAAATATAATGGTATCTAGGATAAATTCTAAATTTTTTAATAAACAATGCCAGGTTCAAAATTTTTATAACAATATACTCATTATAAACTTATCATTAATTGAAATAGAAATTAGATAAGAAAAATAACACTTTATTCCATAACCACATAAACCTAATTAACATTTTTTACAAAATAAATATATAACCCCTATAAACCTAATTATTTAAATAACAAAATGAAACCAAATCTCACACACCTAATTATTTAAATAACAAAATAAAACCAAATCTCACAATCATATTTTTATTAACATTTTCCCATACAAAAAGTTTATAGAAACTATAGGTTCATATTATTAAATAGGCTAGTGGAGGAGATCTTGAAATGATTAAGGAATCATACATTGTGTTTGATAAAATATAGGCCATGGACCAACTACCTTTTGCTCGTGAGCATTAATATAATATGAATCGACCTTTGCTTAACCATGTATGAGGTCATATATTGAATATAAAATGACTTTTACCCCAACCGTATATGACGTCATATGTGGATATCGATGACGATGTTGCATATAGACTTTTACATTAATGATGTGTATCTCACATAGAAAAATAAATAACTATTATTTTTATAATTTGAAAATATTTTTTTATAAAAGGTAAGGTAATGTTGTAATGGAGTATGGTACCTAGGTTTTTTTTTGTTCGGCCTAATTACAAGTCTAATTTGGTGGGGATATCAAATGAGGTCCTATACAAGTTCTTGGTTGGGGATTCGATCCCATAATCTCATTCGAGCAAACAACGACACTTATCCACTTGAGCTAACCCATCGGGCTAGTATGGTACTTAGTTTTATATGTATGAAGTTAAATTTAAGTGGATATTTGAACCATATGACTTTTGTCTAGCTTTGTCAATGATAAAGAATAGGGGATAGTAGGTATATTGGGAATATTATAGGACGATAAAATCATCTTTTTGGTGTTGGAATAAAACCTAAAATTGTTCAATTAGCTAAGAACTATTCTTCTTTGGACATAAGGTTAACAGTCCAAGACCAAGAAGCATCTAGCAAGAGTGAAAATTTGTCCCCTTACAAACCACCACCGAGTTATTTCAGGTGGCATGGTTTTCCTTAAATAGAGGTGACGAGTCAACCCGACCCGCATTCACAAATAGTAGCTAATGATGGATGTCCTCACTATCGATTAACATATGAGATATGATAGACTTCGCCACCTTCAAAAATAAATAAATAAATAAATCATAGACTTCGCCACCTTCAAAAATAAATAAATAAATAAATCAAATTTGAAGATGGTAAAGAAATAAAAAATTATTTTAAACCATCATATAACTTTATAGACCATACTCAATTTTTCAAAATTTTGATTTTGAAATCCACATCCTAAAACTAAAAATATGTAAGTCTTTAATCTCTCGTGAAATGTTTAGGCTAAGGTCGCGGTTATATAGTTTTATAGAACATACTCAATTTTTCAAAATAATGAGTTTGATTTTTTTAGTAATATTTAGGGGAATTGGTAATTGGTCAAAATTACTTGGATGAGACTCATGTAACACAAAACTCATTACTCAACTCAGGGTTGAGATGTCCTAAAACACTCCAAAGGACATCTCTATCACTGAAGACACCTACCCTTCTAACCCGACCATAAAAAATCACATATCTTTAACGAAGATTGAATTCAAATGGGATAAGTTTTATCCCCTCTTTGCTATCACTCATACTACTACCCTTGAACTTGAAATTGACATTCTAAACCAATAATAAGTTAAGTAAATCCTTAATATCTTGTGGAGTGTTTAGACTAAGGGGTGTCTTAATAATAATAATAATAATCTATTTTTAAGGTCAAGGCCAAGCCAAACACCAATAATAATAATAATCTATTTTTAAGGTCAAGGCCAAGCCAAACACCAAATTTGTATATGAGACCCCCTTGTTTGTGGGACAAGGGACCCCCTCCGAGCAATGATTTGACTGCTAAATTCTACGAAGGTATACATACCCTACCCCCTATGGATTTGAACATGTGACCTCCAAGGAGGAAACACGTGTTCTTAACAAAAAATATACAATTATATTTAATTACCTTCTTGAGGTCCATGGATGTTTAATCTAATCCCTTATTTCTTTAAATAAATGTTTTGTTCGACCATTAATAAAATACTATTTGTGTTGTTTGTTTTTATAAATAAATAGGGATTCATAAATTAGTTATTTTAAGTACTAGAAAATTTGAAAATTGGGTTGTCAATTTATCTAACACTCGTAAGATTTACAAATCAATAAACACGATTTATCACTCAAACAAATATAAGTTTAGGAAACATAATCATAAACTTAAGGTTTTGTGTTTGAGCAAAAACATTGAAAAATCAAGCAACAACAAATAGGAGATAGTATGCAATGATCGCTCATCATGATCATTAGGGGTTGGCCTCGAAACATAATAAGTGGGTTCAACCTCCATAGGAATAAGTTCCCAACTATTGTTGTTGGGTTTATGTGGTTTTTTTGTCTTCGAGATAACAAGAGCTAAGATCGAGAATTTATCAGTCTAATGCATATGATGAAGAGGTCAATTCTGCCTTTGCTATCTTGTCTCTCCAACCACATAACGATCCTTATATCATAGCCTACCCTCTAACCTCTGGGACAACCTAGATCAAGTTGACTCTATAGGAGGTACACCAAGTGGCTTCCTACTCATATCACACGGGGCCTTACCCCAAAATTTTATAAGTTATTGTAAGTGGTGTATGTCCACTTAGATTAGCAAGAAAACTAGAACTCTACAACCCAAGGGAATCTATCTCCCAAGAGTGAAACTTTTCAATAGATAGTTGCATGGAGGATTTGACCACATAAAAACAGGACTGAACCGTTAACAGACTTAGTAAGGGACAAAGTTAAAAGATGTGTTTCAACATGTTAACATGCCAATGGTAGGGATGTTACAAATTCTAAATACCTAGATAAGTGAGCCTCTTATCTATAGGTAGATCCCCACTATTTAAGATTGTATAAACCCTAGTTTATTGAGTTCCAATGTAGGCTTCCACATGTTGCATGCCTTGAACAACCACGTTTTTTGCTTATACTTGAGGCTCCATAAAAATTTTAGGTGGCCATCGAGGGTTAAGCTTGTGCACAACAAATTGACTTGTATTTGATAAATCTTTTAAATTTGCTCCACTTTCCAATCTCGCCTCTAAGCTCAAAGAGGTTAAAGGCAAATTTTAAGGGAGAAGTCATCAAGGATTAAACACATAACTTTGTCATGAATAATCCTATCAAGGTTGGACAACTTAAACCTTGTTTGTGAGCTTATGTCAAGAAATTGATCCCTAGACTGGTTGTTGAAGAGATCGTTGCTCAAGGTAATGACTTATTGTAGAATCTGAGGGCTAAGAACCAAGGAACCTCATCTAAGGACCTATCAACCTATTTGAGCAATGGAGTCCACTAAATGCAATGATCATTAAAAGACAAGCCATATCTTAGGGATCAATATATTTAAGTTATAAACGGTTTGATATCCTCCTAGGATTTCCAAATACTTTAGGCCTCAAAGGAACCTTTTTACAATCACCAAAATAAGGTAAGTTATGAACGTTTGGAGTGGGAAACCTTACCAATATTTTTTTACTGAAAGGTGCACTCGAAGAAATATAATTCCTCAATTGCGCCTTCCAAATCGATTTACCTTCCATGGTTTGAATAACATGTTTAACACAACTATGTATGGCACTCGAGAGTTTTTCCCATGTGGCGAGGGCTAGGGTTTTTCCCTAGTCATGCACAAAGACCTCTTTTTGGCCCAATCCAGCCTCCATGGCCAATATTCTTCTTTGCAATTTATTTCCTGGTCCCCTCTCCTTAATGGCAATTGCACATCTTGGTTCCACACCCTTCTGATTTCCCCTGCATGCATGGTCGTGGTCGTTTCAGCTTCAGTCTCCTCTAATGCACCTGGTATTTTGTAAGAAAACATTCTAATCTCTGGCAACATGTTGGCTCCTTTTGTGTCGACTCAATCTTTGGCTCCGACTACCAATGCTATCCAAGGTAAGGCCTCTTTTAAATATGTTGTGCAGAATGTTCCTTGTTCTTCCTCTCATTTATTGGTTTAGGAATCTTCAACTCTTTCTAGTATGGCAGTGAAATATGTTGTAACTAAAGCAGATTTTTACAGTACAAATGCACTTATTTGTCGTTTTAACGGTCTTTGGTGCAAAATTGGGTTTTATACTTTTGCCAACATGAGTTAAAAGATTATGCTTTCATTTACCCTTGTGCAAAGGGGTTCTTCATCATTGTGTTTGATCTAGCTGAAGATAGAGATTTCATTTTAAAATTAGGTCCCTCGATTTGGGGGAAATCCAGATTATGCTTGAAACCCTGGACTCCGTCCTTTGATCCAATGACATATACTTTAAGCATTTGAGTTAGACTTCCAAAACTTCCTCTACATCTTTGGGGTTTACCCCCTCTACGATCTATTAAAAAATTACATTATAGAAGCGAGGAAATTAAAAACCACAATATCACTACATGTGCTTGAATCTATGTGGAAATGGACTTCAGCGAAGGGTTTCTAGCTGAAATAAACTTAATAGGTGAAAACTTTTTAAAAAGTTGGCATATGAACATGTATCTTTCCGATGTAGAGTTGCTTTGAAACATGACACTTGGCATCACATTACCCAAAAGGGCCAAGGCAAGCAAGGCAATAATGACATAAGTCAACTTGGTCAGTTGGCACTGAAGCAGAACATCAATTGATTAGCAAGATTGAGTCAGTTGAATCCAACCTTCCTTCTAATGAGCAAGAAATGAAATCACAAGATTCAATGAAAGAGGAAATTGTTATTCCCCCATACTTTAATAAGGAAGCATTAAAAGAGAAAGATGTGGTACTTCAAGATATAGTGAAAGAGGAATCTTCTATTCCCCCAAATCTGGACCAAGAAGCAGAAATCCTGCTTAGTCCTCGGATAAAGGCGAGTTGGGTGTTCCAAGTGGAAGAGGGGGAGTCTCTAGATCAATTAGAGCCTTCAGATCAAGGCAAGATAGGATTGGAGGGAGCAATTATGAATTTATTGAAAACAAAGGAAGCTTGGACTACAGTAGTAAAAAAAAAAATCTCCCTCAGTAGCACAGTCAGTGGTGACAAGAAGTTGAACACGTAACAAGCAACTTTTTGATCATTTTTTTTTTAAGTCATTTGTATTTTGAATATTTTCTATAGGTAGTATACCTACACTATTAGTACTTTCTTATCACCAGTAAGACTGAAAAATATTTTGTCTAAGGAAGAAGATAGAGGAATTTTATCTGTTATCTTGATAGAAACTTTTTTGAAACATCATGTCAACTTTGTTTGTAATTGAGTGTCAAATTTGGCCACCTTTAATACAAATATTCCCTAGTCTCGGTTTTAAAAAATAATATAAAATGTTTAGCACAAAGGACCTATGCACGTGTACAAGTCCTTGTAATACCTAGACCTCCATGATCTTTCAAGTGTCTTCTCTAATTTTTTAATCTTATTTACATATAATAAAATTTAACTGAATTAATTCCTTGTGTCCTTAGCCATTCAAACCATGCAACCAATACTCCACAACTTCTTTTGCACTAGAACATGATATGCCTATTTCGACTCGTACTTTGATGTGGGTGCTCTTGCTTACTGTAGAAGTAAAGTTGAGTGCTACACTTAGTGTATGTACTTTACTCATCCTCTTATTTCTTGTAACAAGGGAAGAGCTCATTCCTGTGGTATTGCTAATCATCGAGATAAAGGTGGTCCTAAAGATTGAGTTGCAAGGTCTATTTTTTTTATTAGTAATTTTTTCTTTTAATAGATATATGGAGAGTTATGAATCCATGGTACAAAGATACTACAATATAAGGGAAGAGAGATTTAAACATTACACATCCCCCAAGCATTGAAAATGCCTTTGCCAATATACCATAGAGTAATCCCTGATTGAGTTGTAGGATCGATATTTGTTTTGCATGATTTTTTTGGATTTATGTAGATGGAGGTAATTAAATTAAAATGGAGAGAAGCACTAAATTCATTTTATTAAATAAACACATGGTAATTGTAAGTTTATTTTTATTACTTATAAGAATCGTGCCCTTTGATCGAATGATAAACAATATTTGACAAGCACAAATTTTCATAAGTATTAATTGTCATGGTATCAACACTTCAAAGCATTGTTGTGCTTTGAAGTTTTGGACGTTGATGATTCGATTGAACTACATCACCTGCCATTAAAGAGTTGAGTAAAATTAAGTGAAGGTAGGGTAACACAACACAATAGTCATTTTATGGAAGGATAAACTCCTATTCACTTGCATCTTCAAGGGGGAAACCTCCAAATGATCAAAGCTCCAATACAATGATAATCCTTAACATATCTAATAAAGAGGACTACATCCTTATTTACATTTACCTAGCAAACCCTGACCCTAACCCTAACCACTAATAGTCCCTACATTAATGACTAGGCCATATTACATTTATTGAATGACAACTACCTTTAAGTGGACCTTATTAAATAATAACTAACAGATTGGATCTAGGCCACATTACATTAAATGGCCACTGTACCCATCAATGTTTATTTTTTAAAACCACATAAGTTATAACTTATAAAATTGTTTGACAACCAAATAATATTCATATCATTCATCTTTTGTGATAACCCATTAGTTTATTGTTACTACCTTTAATATTTGGCAACAACATAATTGAATTAGTGCCACATGTGCATCATTGACATAAGCAACAAAATTTTTTTAGAGTAAAATATTAGGAAAAAACAAAAACAAACAACAACAACAAAACAAAATTTCATAGAAATTAGAGGGAACTTACAACGAAAAACAATGCCAATGGAAAACATATTTAGAAATACATGGAAAACTTTCTATACACCAATATACAACATGCTATATTTTACATGTTGAAATAAGTGAACAAAATAAGAAAAGTAAAATATTAAACACTCAAGGAATTTTCTTTTCATATATATATATATCTACAGGACTTCAATTGAAAACTCATAGTTTTCCCTAGAGTAGCCATTATTACATAATCATCAATATGTAGTGAACATTCCTTAAATAGTTGGATGCACAATCATGGATTTTGAGAAAATATTATGAAAACCTATTATATGTTCGTGGAAATTTGTATATTTAGGTGATAAGTATAAATGCATGTATAACTATAATCATAAATTATGCTACATTTTTTTATTTATGAAAATATGAACAAAATTAGCCTAAATTTCTTTTAAAACTTCAAAATTTAGTCAAATTAACAAAATTTCGCTTTAAAAAAATCAATACCTATCCTATCATTAAATATAATGGGCGCCTAGGACCCCATTACATCACTAGGGGGATCCCACCATTCCATGCCCCTGTGAAAATCATTTCCCTCAACGTTTATACTTATGAGATGCATCCATAAGCCAAGGTCCCATATATGGGTGCTACTCTCAATGCCTATAATGAATAAGACCATTAAATATATCCACAAGCCAAGGTCCCATGTATGGTTGTTGACGATAATTCCCAACTGCTAACACATGAAATCAATAAATGGTTGAATGATTTACTAAAGATGTTCACCATAGTTACATGGATCTAAATACATTTCCACCTATATATTGGGACCATCCAAAATAAAAAGATCATCTAAATAGCCACATAACGGTGGATGTAGATTTGGAGGGCACTAGAAAAGATTCAAATTGAAAATCAGTATTGATAACCTGCTCGTGACTTCCATCAATGATGTTCACTTCATATGGAGGAGTATGTTTATCAAATAGATGTTGAAAGCATTTATCTTCCCATACATGACAAATGTCCACATACCATTCATCACAAGCATCCTTGAAATAACAACAAACAAATATTTCTCTTGATTACTCCTATTTAATATGTCTCCAAAGTTCCATCCTTTGGATTGTTTCTCGGTCTCTAAAATACTTTTACATCGTTGGATCATGTTATTCATCCTTCTTTTCTCTTCCTCCTCTATGTTTCTCAATATTTTCACCCCTTCCTTCACAATTTTTTTAACAATGTTATTTTTGCTAGTGTTTTAATGTTTCAATTTTAAAATGGTTGTAACTTCCTCAATATTGATTAGTTTCACTACCATAAACCTGATCTGGAAATGGAATGGCCACTCTACTTCTAATGGCACTAGTTCAATTGTAATTTGGTTCATAAACATAGAGAAAAGTGCGCCACCATGAGGGTTTTTCAACCCCAATTCATAAATGGAATGACCACTTTGCTTCTAATGGAACTTGTCTTGTTGCAATATAGTTCATAAGAAAAAAGTCGGGTGTAATAATATTTCTAAAAGGGTTTTGAGGCACAAATTAAAATAGTTGTAACTTCAACGATATTTCTTAGATTCACTATTATAACGCCAATTCAGATATGGAATGACCACTCTTATGAAAATGGCATTGTTGTTACTATGATGTGGTTAATATGCTAAGAGAAAAACCTGCCCCAAGAAAATTTGTTAAAAGAAAAGAAAAAAAATGCTTCTCCCTAACCCAATAAAATGCTTTGATACCACTTGTTATGCTCTTTAGTCCCGAAGATTAAAACAAACAAACACTATATCATAGAATATGTCATGAAAACACCATACAATAATCATTTTATGGAAGAATGAACCCCTATTCACATGCCTCTTCGAAGGGACAATCTCCAAATGAGAAAAGCTCTAGTAAAATGATAATCCTTGACATATCCCTTAAGGAGGACACCATCCTTATTATATGTACCTAACAAATCCTATCCCTAACCACTAGTGACCCCCACATTAATGACTGGGCCATATTACATTTATTGAATGATAATTACCTAATGGACCTTATTTAATAATAACTAACATAGTGGACCTAGTCCACATTACATGAAATGGCTCCATGCCTATCATATCATTAACTCTAATGGGTCCTTAGGCCCCCGTTACACTACTAAGGGGGATCCCACCAATAGAGTATCTATAGAGCTATACTTTTGTCATGAAGCATAAGGTAGGAAATGAGAACAAGGTGGTTGGTGTGCTAAGTGAGAGTGTTATTTTTTAGGACAACAAATAAAGGGAAATGGTATTTTAACATATTAAAAATTTTTGTGACAATAATAGAGATTTTGTTTGCAAAGTGGGCACGTGTGTAGGAATCCATTAAACAAGGTGGTTGGTGTGCTAAGTGAGAGTGTTATTTTTTAGGACAACAAATAAAGGGAAATGGTATTTTAACATATTAAAAATTTTTGTGACAATAATAGAGATTTTGTTTGCAAAGTGGGCACGTGTGTAGGAATCCATTATTGCAGGTAGGATGGTGCAATTATATTTCTTTATGTAGGACATATATTTGTTCAAGCAGAGATAACTTTTGCATTACAAAATGATCGATGACAGAGAATTCAACTAGATATTTGGATAGTGGTGGACTTGGAGGACATTTTAGGCATGATAAGACACATGCGCAATTGGAAGAAAGGCACTACTAGTTAACTACGATGGAGAGGTAGGTATATTTGTGGAGTAGTGTTGAATATGTTGAAACAGTGAATGAAAGGGGAAGTCAAGATAGACATATGTATACACCTTTGCTAGTATCAAAGATTCTATATGAGGATATTTCAATGGATTTTGTCCTTGCACTACCAAGGAAACAACGTAGATTTGTTGCATTGTTTCTTGTGGTTGATAGGTGTTTGAAGATGGTGTGTGTGTGTTATATCACATGAAGATCAATGATTGGAGAAGATTTTGTAGTAATAGAAGCTATTCCAATGAAGATGGTGTGTGTGTGTTATATCACACGAAGATCAATGATTGGAGAAGATTTTGTAGTAATAGAAGCTATTCCAAGATGCCACAAGAGTTATTATGCAAATCTATTATTCAAGATGATTGTGTGACACCATAAATTATTATGGAAAATGATCACTTTAGGTAGGGATACCAAAATTTCAAGTAACTTTGTTAGACAATGTGGCAAAATATGGGAATGAACTTTGTTAGACAATGTGGCAAAATAATGGGAATGAACTTTGTTAGACAATGTGGCAAAATATGGGAATGAATGTGTAATTTAATTTGTCATATTTCGGTAGGGATGTTATTTTTTTTAGTCATTTTGGCATACAACATGGCAACATATGAGAATGACTTGTAATTTAATTTATCACATCATTCTTAGATAGATAGATAAATGGAGATGGTTAACTAAAGTTTGGGAAATCCTCTAACATGTCTACTTGGAGATAAGCCAAATCAATGGGACCATGTGTTAGCATAAATTGAGTTCTCACACAATAATTTGGTGAAACATGTTGATAATGTTTTATCTTTCTACGATAATGTGCAGGAGGAATCGAAAGGGAGTTATATACTTAGTGGATTTTCTTTTTGACATGGACCATAGTAATAATGCATATACTTTTGTAGCATTGATGAAATAGATACATGTGTGTGTCTTAAAAATATTATAGGAAAAAAACACAAGATACAAGGAGAGCATAGATGCATAACAGATTTATGTCATTTAAAGTTGGAGACCAAATGATGGTACACTTGAGAAAGTAGTGCTATCCCATAGTTATGTACAACAAGTAAAACTTAAAGAATATTGGACCATGTAATATTCTAAGGAAGTTTGGCAATAATACAAACGGGGTGGAATTGCCAAAAGTTTTCAACGTTTCCTCCATTTTCAATGTAGCAGTTTTGTACCCATGCAAGGAAGAGCAAATCATCACAAATGAAGTAGAGAAAAGTGCCAATATGGATTTAAGAAAACAAATGTTGAAGAAGAAACTGAAAAAGTGAAGTGTAAGGACATGATGGATGAAGACAACACATTGATTTTTGAAGCAAAGTACCAAACTTGCTCAATGGAAAGAGTAATGTAGGAGATGCAGAGTTAGCATGAAATAATGGCAAGTTTTTCTTTCAAGGGTAAGTTAATACCGGGGAAAGTGAAAAATATCTAAGTATGAGTACTATGCACCAAGGAACATTCAAACCAAGTCTACAAAAAGGTATGAAGACAATACCATGAGGAATAATGCAAGCACAATAGAGCTTGCACATGTAGAAATTGATTGAAGCAAAGTGGAGTTTTGGAAGTGCACATACTTGCGAAGGAATCCCGATAAAGATGTGCATGAGGTGGGATGAGGAGATGACATGTGTTAATAAAGGAAGATCACTTGGAGATGAGCCAAACAATGCAAGCATAGGGGCAAACAACAATGTATGAAATAACATAGACGATGACTGAAGAGTAGTGTGTGGGGAAAAATATAAGGCATCATGTGTGGATTGGCATAAAAATAAGATAGCATTAAAGAAGAAACAACATAGAGGACATTAGACAGGTAGGGATGGTGAATGAAGAGACAACAAGGAATGCAAAAAGGTATACATGTGATCAAAGAATCAAAATGTGAAGAAATGTTTGAGTAATAACTCGAAGAGTTAATAGAGATAATAACTCAATCAAATTCGAGCATTGAGTAGAGAGAGTAATGACTCAACCATGACCCAAGTGTGAGCATTGATAGTTCCAAGACTATAATTTATATAGAAGAAGGCTAAACAATCTACAAATTTGACATTTTCTAATTTGCCATCATCGGAATCCAACCATGCAATCTTTGTTGAAATTGCAATTTTTTATTGATGAAATTGTCACTTTTAATACATAAATAGACTCAACACCCTCAAATACCCCCACTGCAACTAGATTGTGCAATGTTAATAGCTTATATTTGTAATTATGTCAATCCAAAATGATTCATGTAAGATTTTAGGCCAAAATGCCAATTCCCCCTCCCATTATTTTGAATGGTCGAAAAAGGGCCATTTCATCGTGCATCTAGGTTATTATGTGCAAATGATTTTGCTTGATTGTGGGGAGTTATGAGACCAAACTCCCCATTAGTTATGTACAAATATGCACTTTAATGTCGAGAAGATTTGAACTTCACATCTCTCCCATCTAAGACCAATGACATTACCAATTTGTCATGGGATAATCCTAAATGGAATTGTGATTTTTTTTGCTTCAATAACTAATTTTTATTTTTTCATACCCCACATGCATTAACACATAGTACAACATTTACTTAGACTAGACCCCTACCCACGTCCTTGATGGGGTTTGAGCATGGGCCTCATCCATGAGAATCCATGTTCTTCACCATTGCTCATAAACCCAATATTTATGCGATAATCAAAATACACCTTTTATTAGCACCTTCGTCTAGATTTGACGAAGCAAGCCCACCATGTTCAAATCAATCCAACAAAAAACATAGCTTGACAATGTCACAAATGAATTCAAAGATTCCCAAAACCCCTAAGATAATCATGAATTCTAAAAAGATCACTTTTCTTGAGATGGGATGTGAATCAACCATTGAATTCTAGTGGAAAAGGTACCTAAAAAGGCAATGAGCCTTATGCACCCCTAGGAAATCTTGTCCATGACATTTAAGTGATAGGTTCCTTTCTTAGAACCTTACAAATGTGTAAGGTTTTGCGTAGGGAACTTATCGCATCAATGTCTAGAGCAAGCTTGTCGCCTATCAAAAGACCTCTTAAATTATGGAAAATATTTTGGATGTGAATTGTGTTTGCATATCGCAACCATCTTAACAAATTTATGATTGCAAAGCATTCTAACAACACTAAGCATCTCACTTGTTTTGATCACACCAAAGTCCTGGCATCAACTCTTCATTATACGACTCATATTATCAGACATTCTAGAAATAAAAAAACATCCTAATAACTTTAATCATGAAGATGGGTATACACTTAAACAATCTTGACAACACATTATTCAATGTCTTCGTCCTTAAACCAATTTTGAACCTTTTATTTTCTCCATCAATTTTATCTTTGCTTAGGATATCCATTGCTTCAACCCTTTGTTTTTGTATATTAGTTATGTTGTTTCCCACATTTAATTCCCTTCATTTTTTGGAACATTACTCTCTCTTCTTTTAATGTCTTCTACTATCCCTCCCTTTGCCTAAATATCCTAATTGATCTTTTTTCCCTTTAACATCTTTATGTCGATTGAATCCTTCATTTAACTTTTTATGTATCCCGGTCTCTCTCATCAACCCTATATATACCCCCTTCATTTTTCCTTTTGACTTTTAGATCTCACTTTCCCAAATTATTAATCCATGTTTCTATATTATTTAATTCATTTTTCATGAAAAATATATATCGGGGAAATTTGTCAGGCACTTTCTCTCATTCTGAAGATGATATCTAGAATAAAGTATCTAGGGTAAATTGGATTTTGTACAAACTTGAGGGTTTATCAACACAGGGCTCAATATCATTACAACAATATACTCATCGAGAATTCAACATATTACTTGTGTAAATTGAACTTTAGTGGAAACTTCTTCACACCGTCACCTAAACTAAACTTAATTGATTATTACTTTTTTCAAGTTTTTAACTTTTAAACTTTAAATATTACCTAATAAAAGGTGAATAATATATTACTACCTTTTTAACCTTCACCCACTTTTTAATAGACTCCATTTCTAGATCCTAGGTTGGTTTCCTTTTATTTTGCTTTAGAATTATATAGAGAGAGATAATTATTAACAATAAATAAATAAATATTGTTTACTAGTTCTTCATTTATATAAATTTAACTAAAATCTTTTGTTATTATTATCATTATTTATTAATTTAAATTTGACTTAATTCTTCTTATAATTAAGGTTAATTTGACTAAATCATTCCTTTAGGGTGGTAGGTGTAGGGGATCATCATTGACGTTGAAGGAAATTATAAATCAACCTTTGTGTGGGGATTAGGTGAGGCCATGAACAACCAAGTCGAAGCTCTGGCACTAATGCAAGGGATGGTTATTTTGAAGCAAATGAAAATAAAAAAGATATCGGTGAGATGGGACTCCTTGGCAATTATTTGTCTTATGGTTTATAGATTGTTGCCATAAGAAACTCATTTGAAGAAGCTAGTCTTTAGAGCCCAAATAATAGTCGAAAGCTTTGAATCCATGGCATTCTATCATGTTCTGTGAATGCTCAATTCCTTGGTGGTTAGGAAGAAAAACAAGGCCCATAATTTGGCTCAAAAAATAATGTTGTGCATTTTTTTGGGTGGTGTTCCGGGGTTCCCCCGATTCCTGACCCTTTATTGCCCGTACACAATTGTTTGAACCACTCCAACCACTTGGAGAGCATATAAAATGAGCCTAAGGCTAGAGGAGAAAAAAATCATACTTGAAGCATCACAATCCTAACATTTTCTTGTCTCGTCTACAAGCCCCTTTTCCCTTTGTTGGTGCGCAGTGGACAGACCCAAGGTTCAACATGAACTTGCCAACAAAACCCTTAGATACCATCCCTTCCGCCATCACCCACAAGCAGGTGAAGTCTCACCCAAGGTATCTATGGGAACTGCAGGAACCATATTTCCGAAGTGATGAAGGGATGGGAGGCAGTCCTTATAACCATTATACTTAACATTTGTTCATGATTCCTTATATCATGTGCACAAAAACATAGTAACCCGTAACATATTCATAGTAACGAAACATATATCATATGCACACAATAAACAAAACATAAAACACATCATAACACATATACACCATGATTAACGTGGTTCACCCAAGATGGGCTACATCCACAACAACCAACTTCATATTATATTATTTAGAACATCCATTACAAAATATGTGCACTGCGCTCATATACAAAATTCCCTTGTTGTTCTCCTATTATCCTTACTCACTATTTATCTCCATATCCCTCTATCTCTCTGTCGCTCTTCACTCCTATATATCCCAAAACCCTTACATATTTATACAATTACAATGGGGCTTATCCCATATCGAGGGACCCAAAATGCCTAACGGCTTCCAACGGTCTTCCTTCTTTTGTGCGTGTTGAGTCCAACTATCTTTCCTTCTTTTGCACCTGTCGATCAATGGTTGGCCTGTCACTCTGTGTGCGTGGTTTTCTCCTGTGTAGTTCCCAAAACTGGTCCCCAAAATCCTGTCCCAATAGGCCCCCAACACTCACTTGTGCCTCATCTCGAGCCACTCAGTCCTTTCGTTGCACTTTCTTCGACATCACAATGAACTTTTGAAAAGTTTCCTTCATGGTTGCAACCTTCTCCTTTGCTTGTGCTTCTTGCGCCAAAATCCCCTCTATTTTCTGCGTGGTAATGGGGATCTTCAGTTTCTCTGTGTTGTCTTGTATTGCTTGCTTTATTATGCCTTGTGCAGCCGCAAGTTCCTCTGTCACCCAAAATGCTTCCTCCTGCAATGGCTCAAACTTCTATGCAAGACTTTGTTGTTAAAACATTATCTGGATTATCTCGTGGTGTAGCTACCTATTCTCAACTGTTGCAGTCATTCATTCTATTGTTGGCAGAGCACTCATTGTTTCTTTGATCTTCTGCACCTTCTCCTATGCACTCTGTAGCCTTTGTTTTGTTGCTTGTAACTCTGCATCCTCCATTAATGGTCCCACTTGTGCACTCTCTTCATATAACTTTGTGCATTCCTCATCCAAACTCCTAATACTCTCCACGGTCATCGTGGTTGTCTTCTCTCATTGCTCTGTTTCTTCTGGTGGGGTACTCGATGCTGTGCAAGCTTCCAAATCAACTATCTTTGCGTGAAATCCCTGAATGTCTTCGCTTATCTTTGTCACTTGATCTTTCAAGGGAGTATCTACTTCCATTTGTACCTCTGAGATCTTGTTGTATTCCTCCTGCACTGCATATTTCAACCTTCTTGTTGTCTGTGTAGCCTCATCTTGTTCTAGCATGAGTTTGTTATACTTTGCGTGTAGTGCATCATTGTCTGCATTCACTTTGACCAAATCCATAGAAGTCGATTATGTGCGCAACTGGATCTCTTGTGTGACACTTGTCTGCAATCTATGCAGCGCATTCACCGGTAACTGTGACAACAGTAAGTCAATATGACTTAATGCTTGCACGCGCTCTTGCATTTCTAATGGGGAACTCTATGGCCCCTGTTGATATCTTCATGATATGACGCTCTGTTGGTGTTGATGATGGTTGAGATGTCGTCAGTTGTGACTTTGTTTTATTTGTTGTGATTTATGTTTGTTCTTCTTCTGTCAGTTGCATTAGCGCTATCCTGGTCGATTCCAAAATCTGGCGCAGTGTAGCTATTTGCTCCTGCACATTCATGTACATTTCCTCCTGTTTTTGCATAGCTCACTGAAATGATTCTTCATTAAATTCTTTCACTTGATCTCTAATCTTCTTCAAGTCATCTTCAGTTGAGGCCTGGATAACTACTTCCTTTGAGGTTTTCCTCTTCTTGTGTTTATGTGTAGATCCCTCCTTAGGATGCTCTTTTCTCTTCTCTCTAATGTGCAGTGCTTTTTATGAGTGTCACATGCACCATTCCCTTGTTCTTCGACAACCATTGTTGATCTGGATCATTTTTTGCTTGGATGTACATGTGGTGTGGCCCTATTATTGAATCATGTGATTTCTTTGTATGCTTCAATTGTCCGAGGTAGGATGTGCGATGTGTCCTTAATACACTGTCGGATTATCTCCTTATAAATGTAGAAAATGACATTGTTGTGCATTTGTTTATTATTTTGCGTGGTATGCCACAAAGAAACATACCTCTTTTCCAGGCATGGTTGCTGCATACCTTCCAGGAACTGAGTTTCTTTCGGCCCCCTCCAAGCAACCAATGCAACCAAAATCAATAATCATGCATAATGAAAATTTGTACCTTTATCCCGAGCTTCTCTACAATCAGTTAAAAATTGGTTCACCAAAAATGTCGCCCAGTTCATTTGCACTCCTGCTACACACTTTTCTATTGTTGCTATTACTCCTGCTGGCAGCTCGTCTCTGCGACATTTCCTGAGTAACTTGCAAGCCATCACCCATGTCACAAATCTAATGGAATCATCGTTAATACTCGCAACATCCAATATGCATTGCTTTGTGTGTGTTTTATTTTCCCTTCATATATTTTTGCTAATGCTTTCTCTTGAGTCTTATGCGTGAACAAGGGTAGTTGGTCTTCCCTTGTTGACGACAATCCTGTAATCTGCGCAATAAGTTGGGTGTCGATTGACACTAACCTGTCCAATCAGAGGAAACCTCTGTGGGAGAAACTCAATAGTAACTCAACACAGATGTTAATTTATGTGCTTCTACCAAAGTGTGGGATCTCCAACAAGCTCAATATGCATGTTCATTGCAATCATGTTGCCCACTCTTGTGGCTCGACTGTGAGCACAAGTGAGTTTGGGTTGAGTCCTGCGTGTAGATAGTTTTTTGGTGCTAACTCAAGAAATTTATTCAGATCTTCAAGATCATGGTCTGAATACCGCAGATGTCCTACTGTGCCTAACATGTCTCCCTCAATGCTCACCCCAGGTGAAATCATCGGTGCAACGAGTTCATACTTCGGCTCCTTGGGCAATCTAACTGGCTTTGTTGTTGGCTTCCTGGGCGACACATATGCCCTTGAAAATTTTAATGGATCTGATGCCTCTGCTCTTGGGGTTTCTTTCTGTACAGGTATCGATGCATGCTTGGTGCGTGGGTTTTTCGTTTGCGATGCAGATGCTCCTACCTTTGGTGGTGCCATGTCTTTCTACAATTCGGTTATTTTTGAAACTCACTTAGCTATCTGTTCTCTTAGAATGTCCAAACAAATATGACCCTTTCTCATTGCCCCTCATCTGCTTTTATAGGTTGTTTCCAGCTATTTCATTCCTCTTCGCGCCAAAATTCACAGTCCAATCTGATTTTGTTCACATTCAATTATGTCTATATTTTGCATTAATTTCATATTCTCTTGCGGATCGTGGTCTAGATTTGTAATCTCATCAAAATCTCGTCGTTGCTTTTCATTTATGACGACGCATTTCCATCGTCTCGCCATCATGCTTGCTCTTTAATGCTTTTCTTGTCATCTGCGCAGGTCTTTATCTTGGATCTTTTTGTGCCCAATTCAATTCTCCTTTCTACGCGCAATTCAATTCTCGTTCCTGCGTGCAATTCAGTTCTCCTTCTTAAGCACCTTCCTCTTTCTTTCTTCATTTCCATGGCATTTTCTTGTTCATCTCTTTTTCTGCTAATTTGACTCTTTGAACGATCCCTGATTCAGAACTTCAAGTCTCCCATCTCTTCAAATGTTTATTGTGGCTTGCCTCAAGCTCTTTCATTGCTTTTGAATATATATATATATTACACACACTATGCACCAGTCATTCCATGATTTCCCCATTCAATTTCTCCAACTAAATAGCACTTGCCTTTGTCACTAATCTTATCACATACAGATCCAACCAGTGCATTTGGAACTTTCCAGGGTGCTACAAAAAATTGTTGTCATAGACCAAAACTAGGTCTCCCATATGGAACTTCTTCTGTTTAATATGTTTGTCATGCCATGCCTTTTTCACGTGCTTTTTGAACCTGCTAATGAAATCTTGCGATGATGCAGTCTTTCTCCAGTTCCATTAGCTCTGATAGTATTTTATCTACTGCGCCAGAATCCGTGAGCTCTGTCGATGCAACACTGCGCAGACTCAGCACAATTAACTCCATGGGCATAACTGCTTCTTGGTCATATGCTAGTTGGAATGGTGTATGTCCTGTCAACTTCTTACATGTGGTATGATATGCCCATAGTAATTAAGGAATCCTCAGGTCCTTGTCATCTCGTTTTACATTACATATCTTTGTCAACGCATGCTCTAGGATCTAGTTAACCGCTTCCACTATTTTGTTTGCCTGAGGATGACAAGGTGTGCTCTTCCGGTGATAAATATGAAATTATTTTGTCAAAGCAAGAATCATTTTATTCAAAAAATGGGTCCCCTGATCACTCATAAGGATTCTTAGACATCCAAACCTCGTAACAACATTCTCAAATAGAAACCACGTAGCAGTCTCTGAGATGGAATCTCTGACAGGTTCTGCTTTAGCCCATCATGTCAAGTAATTTGTCGCATTAATTATATATCTTGCTCCTGACCTTTTTCTTGGTGGGTTGATTAGTCCAATGAAATCAACTGCCCATTTGTCAAAAGTAGGCAACGTAACATGCAGTATTAAAGGTATCTCATCTCTTATGGATGGCTTCCCAGCTTGCTGACAAACATCAGATGTTTGACAAAACACCTTAGCATTCTTATGAAGGGTGGGCTAACAAAGTCCTACGCACAAAATTTTCGGAGTCGTCGCTTCCCCTGCATGGTGGCCTCTCGCAATTCCTTCATGTGACTCTGATAATATCATAGGCCTCTCATGCTCCAATACACATCACCGAAGAATACCATCTGTGCCTAACTTATACAAATTCCCCGCTATAAACTGATAATATGTTGCCTTTACTACTAACTTTTTCTACTGCGCAATTGTAAATTCGGGTGTGGCTACTCTTGTGCTCAAGAAATGGAAAATATATGCAAAGTAATCATCGAGCATATGTAATGTGAATAAGTGTGAATTTGATAAACTATCATCCATATTTCCTGCATCTTCCCCCGTTAATATGTGCGACAAATGGTCAGGTCCTGTATTTAATTTTCCTAGTTTTACAATCACTTCAAAATCGTACTCCTGAAATAATAACAACCATCTGCATATCTTTCCCCCAACACTGACTTACCGACTAAGTATCTCAGTGCAGAATGATCCATGTACATATTAAAATTCCATCCCAGTAGATAATGCCTTAACTTTTGTAGTGCATACACCATTGCCAGTCCTTCACGCTCTATAGTAGTGTAATTTTGTTCAGTAGTCAACAACTTTCTACTGGCAAATGCAATGGGATGATCCAAATCTCCTTCTCATGGATGAGCTAAAAATGTGCCTAACATTATAGATGATGTATCTACGTGGACATGAAATTCCTTCTTCCAATATGGAAATACTAAAATTGGCGCAATAACCAGTTTCTTCTTCAAGGTATCCAGACTTTGCTAACATTCCTCATTCCATTGAAACTTGACCTCCTACTTCAAAAAAAAATCCAATGGGGATATGATTTACGTGTATCCCCTAATAAAAATTTTGTAGTACCCTCCATGACCCAATTTTGCTCGCAGTTGTCGCACTGAAGTAGGTGGTGGCAGATCAACAATAACAACAATCTTCGTAGGATCAACCAAAAGTCCTTGTTTACATCCTACATGACCCAACATGATACCAAAAGGTGTGCATAAAATACACTTCTTCAAGTTCAAGGAAATCGGGAACTGTCTACATTTGTCCAACATCAAACACATAGTTTCAATATGGTCCTTTTGTTAATTTTAGAACTATTATTAAGTTCTTTTCAATTTACTAGACAATAATAGCACAAGTAGGATCATTGAGAGAAACACAATCACAAGGTACACAACATTTTATCCTGGGAAACCCTCATGGGGGAGAAAACCCCACAAAAACTTCCTTAACATAGATTGCCAATACAATGCCAAGAGAAAAGACCAAACCACCAAGAATATCCAACACT
>CBVK0102899931.1:0-13216 GCA_900067695.1 Picea abies
CGCTCTTCCGATCTCACCGACTTGTCCATTTCAGGGAGAGTTCAGAGATTCCCCTCCGACCCAATTGAGAGGAAGGCAAGGCACATCTTTTTCCTGGTTCCTCGTCAGATTCCAACGAAGGAATCATATGGGCGCACTTTTCGAACATTGGGAGTGCGACACTTGGGGAGGACACATTCGGGGTTTCTGAACGATCATCAGTTCAGATCCGGGGAAATCCTTTTGACCCATTTCATAGTAGACCTGGGCGATCAGTTTGAGACACACATCAACCGATTCTGACGGTGGAATCACTAGGGCGTATTTTTCTAGAGCAGAGGGGGCACATTTCCCTTAGGGGGATCCATCTGGGGATTGGATACACCAGTTGAGGTCCGGACAGTCACCAGGATTGTGAGGTAGAGTAGGGTGCATTGTTTGGGATAGTTTCCTAGCATTTTCGAGAGGTATAGCCACCAGAGAGAACTTTCCAGATCTGCAACAATTCTTCATCTCACCCATTGCATTCCACAACATTCTTCGGGTATCGGGTATTATTGTTTTACTTTCTATTGTATTCCAGTTAAGATCCTTTTGTCATTGATCTAGCCAAGTGATTTATTTTATTCAGACGCATTCGACATTTGTACTCCACAAAGATTTCATAACATAAGCTTTGCAGTCTTTTGTCCCCATGATTATTTGAATGCTCATTTATATGTTGTAAACAATTAATCCTACACACACAATAACAGAGTTTCCTAGACTAGCCAAGTCGGGAACATTATAGTGGTATCAAAGCTTTAGTCCTGCTAGCTTGTGACTAAAGACGATAAGTTCAGCATAGGACCTAGGGGGCCGTGAGCATGTAGGTGACGAATATGTCACTTAAAACAGACGCAAGGAGGGAAGACCTAGATCCAATTTCCACCCTTTTCCTACCATCTCAGAGGAAGAGGAAGAGGCACAAAGGGAAGCAGAGAGAAGGGCAGAGTGAAAGGTTGAGTGCGAGGCAGATAAGATGTTAAGAGACAAATATGAGAGACCAGAGGGTAGTGGTAAGACCCCCATGGACCCAAATGCAAACTTCATGCAGGTACTCGACAATATGGTAGTCAATCAGCAGGCCATGACTTAGTTTTTAGCGCATGGTTGATAGATTTGCTATAGTGGGCACCCCGGGCACACAAGCCCCACATGCAACACAGGGGAACTCAGGGGCAGGCAGTAGACCTCAGTCTCATACTCACACATTGTAACACACCCTAATTTTTTTTTTTTTTTTCTTAAAGAACAGATTCTCCATCCATGGTTTCTAATTTGGAAATTTGGGAAACCAGTCCGACTTCCTGGTCAAGAATCTCCGATTCTGAAGCCAAACGACTCTTTGAGACCCTGATGGTCTCGCTTTGTAATTAAGTGAAGACCCTTTCAACTTTCGGGTGCAGGTCTAATGGTACCCACGACCTTCCCTTCGCGCTTGGGGAATCTCTGAGTTTGGGTGCTAGCTTCTTTTCTGATAAGCCCCTCCTTGAGGTGACCTTGGGTGATAACCTCATGCAAACACACAATTGCGGGCGCGGCCAAAGGTGGTTTGAAACCAAATTACCTTTCGACCCACAATTCTCCTTGAGCCTCCACGTGTCCTTTCTTAAAATCCGTGGTTTGGATTGCGGCCCGCTCTCAACTTTTTTAAGTTCGCGCACCTTCGATCCCCGCAGTGATATGGGACTGTCGATCTAAAGATATTGATGGTGCCTCTGAACTGATGGCTCAGATCTATCCCTTTCAAACCTGCGGATCAGATCTAACCTCTTTCAAATCAACGACTATGATTTGTTTCGGAATTCCGGACTTCGGAATTCTCAAGTCTCAAACTTTCCTTTCTTTTGTACGCCAATCTTTCAGAGTCGACAATTTGCGGACACCTGTCCTTCTCAATCAGTGGCTATGCCTTTGCTTCGGGGGTTTGACCTTTCAACTAGATCCACGGTCTTGCGACCCTTTTCTTGATCAACAGTCGAGATTTCCTTCAAGTCTCTAGACTTCTGAGATCTCAAATCTCAAACTTCACTTCCCCTCGAAGTAAGCGGATTCCTGCTGCGTGTTCATTTGAATCAGACGGTTGAGTCTTGCTTCAGGTCTTTACCCGAAGTCTACAGATTTTTTGCCACCTGTCCTCTTGATCTGATGGCTATGAATTACTTCAGTACTTTACCCGGAATCCATTGATCTACGCCACATCTCTTCTTGATCAGACAGTCCAGATTCACCTCGGACGATCTGACGCTTGAGATTTACTTTGGATGATTTGACCACTGAGATCTACTTCAGATGATCCGACGGTTGAGATTTACTTCAGCTCTCCGACTCTCAGGACTTCGAGAGTCTCAAATCTTAATTGAAAACTCTCGAACAGATTTCTTAGGAGTTCACGATCCGTCGCCACGCATCCCTCTGGATTTGGCAGTCCAAATTCACTTCGGGTCTTTGCGGTGCAGGAATCTCAATTCTCAATTGAAACGCTGATGTGATTCACCCGAAGCTTGTGATCTATTAATGCATGTCCTCTCTAAATAAACGACCCTTGTCTCCTTCGAACTTCAGCCTTCGGAGATCTCAGATCTCAGTTTTCTTCACCCTGTGTTTCTCCCGGAATGATTTTACCCAGAGTCCGCGATCTGATGACATGTGTCCTCTCGTAGATCGACGGTTCTCGACTGCTTCGGCTATTCGGGCTTTGGCGATTTCAAACTCTTCTCCTTCACGTTCTCCCATAGTGCTTCCACTCGGAGTTCACGATCTATCGCCATGCGCCCTTCTGGCTCTTCGGCTTTCGGGGCTTTGGGATTTTGTCTCACTCCTCACTTGGAAACCTCTGAAGTAGTTTTCCCCGAAGTCTTCGATCTATCGAAACATATCTCCTGCTGACCAACAGACAAGATCTACTTCGGCTCTTCAACTTTCGGGAGTTTCAAGCTTCTACGCACTCATTTCCTTCCGAAGTGCATTCGTTTGGAGACTCTGATCTATCTACATGCACCCCTCTTAGCGATTAATGACCAGGACCTACTTTGGGTCTTTACCCGGAGTCCACAGACTTATGCCACCTGTCCTCTGGATCCAACGACTGATGTTTACTTCACTCTCTAGATTTTGGGAGTCTCAAATCTCAACTGAAACCTCTCGAAGCGATTACCTGAAGTTTACAATATGTTGACACATGTCTCCTGGCGAGGAACAGTCAGGATCTCCTTCTCCTGACAATGAACGGTCCCAAACTACTTCAGGACTTCGAGACTTTGGTAAGTCCACTCTCCTGCGTCTGCGAAGCACTAAAGCTCATGCACCTTTCTTCGATCAGGCGACTATTTTTCCTCTGCGCTGTGATCCGATGACCACTATCACTTCTCCTATTGAGATTATGATCTCTTTCGACTTAGAAGATTTTCTAAGGGTTCAAAGGCCTCGACCCTTGCCCCTCCTACGGGTCCGTCTCTTGGACTTCATTTGCACGCCTGAAAGTGCTATCTTGTCTGAGCTTGATCTCTTTGAGGATTTCAATTTCCCACACACTCCTTTCGTTTCACGGATCTTGTCAAAATCAGATCAAAGCTCCATGACGATCAAAAGTTCACAACAATTGTGGGGCCCCAACATGCGTGGTCTATATCAGAGAGCTCAACCTTCACAATCTGGAAAGTTTTCGCCCAACCTGGTCTAACCAGATTCGTTGATATTCAAGACTGACGAGATAAACGATGTTAGTGAATTACGGGCCGCAAACTAGCACGTCCACTACTTTCACCTTCACGCTCCGCAATGATTCCCCACCCTCGATCTCCATTCATAGATCGACAGTTCACAGTGATTGCAGGGTCCCACCTCCATAATCTAAGAAGTGCTGGCTCGACTCCAGTCTAATCCTAGTTGTTGATCTTCCATCCCCAATGATATCAACGACGTGGGTTGATTGTGGGCCGTGAACTAGTAGGTCTGCTAAATTCACCTTCGCACTCTGCAATCATTCCCAACCATCGATTAAATCGAGCGGCTGGTGTTTGATTCAGTAACTCCAGTGAGTATTTGAGTCGATCTGACGATCGGGATGGCCTCTCCTCCTGTTAAATGGCTCACATCCATCTTCGCTGTCAGATTCTTAAGTCATGGGTAGTTCCAGTGACTTGACTATCGTCTACCTCCTAGATCTAACGGTCGAGATGGTTCCTGTGCATCCTTAGATCTAAGGCTCAGAGTTAACTTCGGGACTTCGAGGATTTTACCTTCCTTACGATGAACTTGCTCAGTTCACTGAAATCGCGAAGTTTGAATGACTCCAAGTGTTAACTCCCACGCTCTTTCCCATATCCAATGGTCACAACAGACCATGGCTTCTTCTGAACAGATTTCATCTGTTCATCTTCCAAACAAGGGAACCTTCCCTTTCACTTCAATCTCGCTACTCTTCCTGAGATTTGTTAGCTCTGAAAGGCTTAATATCTTTGCGCTCTTTCTCTTGAACTTAACGCTTGGAAGAATCCTTCCGCGCACCCCTTACGCTCATTCCTCAACTCTAGAAATTAAGTGGTTCTTGGTCTCTGCTTGCCTCATAGAGACCCTGTGCATATGTACACTATCTCTCCTGAGATTTAATAGACTCCCTCCTCCAAGGGACTTAGAACGACTAGGAGTGTCGACATGCGTACATGAAATTGTGCCCAAGGTCAACAAACTCACAGTTCGTGGATCTAGCTTAAGCCACCACAGGGCGAAGCATTTACGAATACAAAACATGTCCAATCAATACTTGCTTAAATACACAATTTAAACAAGAATAAAGAGATACAGTGTAATCATTAAGAAAACATACACATCCCCGGGTCATTCACAATATATCCCATTTCATTACATAATTACAGCTTAATTTCATAGGGTATGAGAATACTTATCTATTACAAGTTGCATCCAACCAACTGACTGTGGGTGTGCACCTTTTTACACAAACATACACTTAGAGGCATTCATTCTTAGCACTCTATCCACCCCCGTGCTAAGCCATGATATCACAAGGGAATTTACGCCATCTCTCAGAGAAACTCTCTCTGTCACAACGACCCTGCGAGGTTTATCAGATGCTTCCTTAGCATCAAGCTCACGTTCGGGTCCTTTAGGATGTGTTCTCGACACTTCCTTTGGGTTCACACATCTCCCTTACGAGCTTTTTCTCTCGTCCTGTGTCTCCTCTCTTGCTATCTCTGTATGTATTTTACCTTCCCTCCTCTAGAAGGTGTCCGACATGTCTCGTTCCTTCCGTCAGAAGGAAGCTTGGGTCTGCAGGTCTCTGTGGTACTTCAAGATGGCATCCTGTAGCTAGACCATGCTTCCATTCATGGGGGTGATTGATGATTCAACCACTGGTCCTTTCTTTAACTAGTTTCTTTCCTCTAGAGATATCATGGCTTGTACTTCAAGGCTTCACCCCCTAACAGTGAGTTATGGGCAGTTTAACAATAATACATTTACATTGTCTACATGCCTTAGCATAGTAATTCTATTTTATTATTAATTACAAGCTGGGGGAAACATGGGTGTTACAATTCCCTCCCCCTTAAAGGAACACCGTCTTAGGTTTTCTTTCTCAAAAACACCTGTCATGCCTTTCTCATTCAGCTGTTTCAAAAATCTTGATCCTTCTTTGTCGGTCAGGTCTTTTTTCATACCTTTAATCTTGGTCACCTGCTTTCAATAATTCTTGGACAACAAGCACATTAATCATAGTCTTATGCGAAAACATTGCATAAAAGTTTCTAGGAAAATTTCATAATCTTAGCACAATAATTATCTGCGCAGCTTGTGGATTTGTATCCACATGGTTGTTTTGTTATCCAGGCTCATTTTTTTTCCTTGACATACCCATTGGGTGCATGATCCCCATCAATAGTTTACAAGAACTATCAAGGTTTCATCTTCCTTGCGGTCACTCACCCTCTAGGCCCAGGCTCATGCATCCCCTTCTCTGCTATACAGTCCCTTGGGTGATCCATCTTGCTTGCCAAGGTTTTCTCGCATAGGAAGAACTACCCATCGTGTGCATAATCCCAATAGTTTACAAGAACTATCATGGTCTCCTCTTCCTTGCGGTCACTCACCCTCCAGGCCCAGGCTCAGGCATCCCCTTCTTTGTTATACAATCCCTCGGGTGATCCATATTGCCTTGCCAAGGTTTTCTCGCACAAAAATAATTCCAGAGACTCTATCGAGTATTATAGTCGAGGCATCCCTCAGACTTGCTCTAGCGAGGTGTCCCTCTGGCTTGTGCTACCTCAACACAACATATTCTAGGCGATCATGGCTTGCCACGGGGTTCTCATGGCTCAACAGTAGCCATTTTTCATGCTTTTATAGCTTGACAACCTTCTGACTCAGCTAAAGTTAGGGATGAAGGTTACTCTCCTTCTCCTGGCATCGTAATAGATAGGGATGAAGGTTACTCTCCTTCTCCCAACACTGTAATAGATAGGGACGAAGGTTACTCTCCTTCTCCTGGCACCATAATAGATAGGGACGAAGGTTACTCTCCTTCTCCCGGTACCGTAATAGATAGGGACGAAGGTTACTTTCCTTCTCCCAGTACCGTAATAGATAGGGATGAAGGTTATTCTCCTTCTTCCGGTACCGTAATAGATAGGGACGAAGGTTACTCTCCTTCTCCCAACAATTCATTCTTTACATAACCAAACAAACTGTTAGTCTCTATTTCATGCGATCGGATTATACTCTTTCCCACAGTTCTCCCTCAAACCTGAGAGTTCAGTTTCTCATCTCTTCTCTCTTCGCAGATCTTTCCCTTTTTACCTGTATCACAGGTATACAAAAATTCACGAGACATCATAAATTTTAAATTCAATTTTTTTTTCTTGTAAAATATGTCACCCACAGATTTCCAAATTCCACATTTTGTTCTCATATTTGTTTCTCATAGGAACCAGATTCATAATTATGGGACTTTGCTTCCCATAGCAGTTTGGCTCAATAGGCAATTGGTCTTCCTTATGGATTACAACACTGCCATATTCAAGACTCCTTTGCTTCCCGCACTTTCAACATTCCTTGCAGTTTGGCTCAGTAGGCAGTTGGTCTTCCTTATGGGCTTACAATACTCCCACATCCAAGACCCATTTCCTCCTGCAATTTCAACATTCCTCAGCCAAACAAATTGTTATTTTTCATGCACATTACCTATTCAAAGTCAAGAATACTAACAATCCAAGTCATTTTCATCTATTCAAGGATACCAAGAAAAATGATACATCATCCCTTACCCATGCATCATTTTAGCCTAGCAAAATTTTCAAAACGTAATTCATATATCAATTGATTTTAATGAATGTGTCAACATTCGTGGCCACATTCATACGCAATGCACCCTTACATTGATTTTCAGTTTCCCATACTTTTCGACAAGTATTTGTTGGCATGTTTTACAGGTAGCGTATGCTTGTCATTGATGGAAAGTACAACAACGATGATGGCTTGAGTACAGGTAGAATGTGCCAGGTGGGCACCAGAAGTATTTTGGTAAGACGCAGTAGAGCAAACTCGATAAGATCAGAAGAGATAGTGCAGAGTATGCATGTTTTTCATTGATGAAAAAGATCACGACCAACAACGTAGGGATAATGGCATGGCAATGGCAAGTTCAACAAGTCATCATTAGATACCATTCAAAAGCGTAAACTCCAGGAGTCAAGGAAGCAACTCATGGCATGAAATCATGAAATGCGAAACCACTCCATTTCGGAGTTTTGGATACCAAGAGTTGGAGGAGTCAAGAGTCGAGACTCTTCATCACAGGAGTCCCGAAGTTGCGAAATGCCAAATGCAAAAATCCCGAAACAGACACATCAACAAAGACTCCAGTTTCAAATACTAGGAGTTGGAGGTGTATCAGAAGCTAAACTCTGTTTCAGATACCAAGAGTTGGAAGTGTCGAAACACTTCATCACAAAAATGCAGAAATACTAAAATGTCGGAATGCCAAAATGCGAAAAACACCTTTTGGTGCAAGTTTCAGATACAGTGAGTTGGACGTGTCGAAACACTTCACCACAGGAATGCCGAAATGTCAAAATGCCAAAATGCGAAAAACACCTTTTGGTGTAGGTTTCGGATACTGGGAGTTGGAGTTTCAAAACACTTCACCACAAGAATGTCGAAATGTCGGAATGCCGAAATGAGAAAAACACCTTTTCGTGCAAGTTTTGGATACTGGGAGTTGGAAGTGTCAAAACACTTCACCACAAGAATGCCGAAATGCCAAAATGCGAAAAACACCTTTTGGTGCAGGTTTCAGATATCAGGAGTTGGAGTGCTGAAACACTTCACCACAGGAATACCGAAATGCCGAAATGCCAAAATGAGAAAAACACTTTTTGGTGCAGGTTTCAGATACCAGGAGTTGGAGTGTCGAGATACTTCTCCACAGGAATGCCGAAATGCGAAATCGCCAAAGAACTTTATGGATAAACGCTTGGTCACAACTGTGGGCATGTGAAGGAAGGATCTTGCAAGTTGCAAGGCTCCATTTCGTGATCGGGAGTTGGAAGAGTCAGAGTGACTCGCAACAAATTCATGAAACGCGAAATTGTGAAATGCAGTTTCAAATAAGACTGTGGTCACAGCCAGTGGTCACATCTGCGGAAGATTGAGGAAGGAGCTAGTGCAACCAAGCAACATTTCGGAGATCGCGACTTGGAGAGTCGAGATGCCTCACAACAAGAATTCACGACATGCGAAATGCCAAAATGATGAAAAGCGAAAACACCTTTTGGTGTAGGCTGTGGTCACCGCCTGAGGCCACATGTGAAATGAAAGGTGAAAGGTGCCAAAGGCACAAGGCTCAATAGGTTCACAGTGTAACTGCTAGAAATGACTGATGGTTTCTGTCAGAGGACACGAAGAGACTTCAGGGTGATCGCCAGAGAAGATGAAGAGTCTCGAGGCATCTTCCAGTGGAATGAAGACGATTCATAGAGGCTATTGATAGATGTAAGATGGTTGGAGCTTGGAATTGCAACAGAGGGAATGAGCTCGACTGTGACAGAGAAGACGAAGAGTCTCGACTGCTGGAGAGGCTAAGGAATCTCAGCATAACACCCAGTGATGATGAACGCATGGGTATAACTGCCAGAAAAACTGAGGAATTTCCATGATGGTCAAGAAGAGGACTTGAGACGAGGAGAACATGCAGAACATAGAGAGTGTGTTGAAGCTCTAGTGAGTGAAGCGGTGGTAAGGGGAAGTGGCACTGAATATCCCGATGTGGAGAACAATGGTGTCGGAAGAGCATGCAGAAGCATTGATCATATTGAATGCACAAGGTGCATAGAGACTATAAGAATGTAGAACAAAGAAGAGATGGGCGCTGTTGTTGAGAGTGATTCAAGCGTGTAGAAGGAGGCAGTGTGCATCAGCTGAAATACACAGAAGAGGAATGGTGCATTGAATGGACATGGCACATAAAGCATAAAAGACAGAAGAACAAAAAGCGCAAGGCATTCATGCAGTAAGACAGTGAGGCAGACAGAGCAGGGCAGTGTAGCAGAACAATGATGAGACTGGTAAGCCATTGATGAACATTATATTACTATAATAAGTTTCAATAGCAAAGATTTATATTCAAGGGTGGTAGGGAGGTGCTAGGGAGGATTTCTATCCTCAGAGGTTCAAGTGGGTGCTTGAACACATGGAGTTGTAGCTTCCATCTGGTTGCGGCCAGAGAATCCAGGGTGGTAGGGTGGTGCAAGGGAGAATTGTTGTTCTTTGTTATACAGGTTGGTGCCTGTGTGACTGGAAGTTGGTGCTTCCATCCAGTTGGTGCTGGAACACTTAGGGAGTTGTTGCTTCCTTCTAGTGGGTGCTAGAGAAACTAGGGAGTTGGTGCTTCCTTCTAGTGGGTGCTAGAGAAACGAAGGAGTCGGTGCTTCCTTCTAGTGGGTGCTAGAGAAATTAGAGAGTTGGTGCTCTCAGAAAGTAGTAGATTGCAAAACATAGGTTGTAGCCTCATTATGAAGTTGGTGCTCATAAGTATGATAATGTACATAATGTAAAGATTATTTATCATATAAAGAAGAAGAGGTTTTTACCCTTTATGGGTTTCCTTAGGAAATATCTGTCTCTGTGTATCTCATATGTGTGAATGATGTTGAATGTTCTATTGCTTACTTCCTTGCATTATTGTGATTGTCATTGAGTGCTCTGTAAAGAGTTTAAAATAAGCATAATTGTTTAAGCACGATAACAACTGATTCACCCCCCCTCTCAGTTGTCCAACATTTGGTATCAGAGCCGACCCCTTTTATCTAAGGGTAGATCCTAGAGCTTAAACATGTCAAGCCATCAAGGAAATTCAACCAATAAGGCCCCTTTGTTCAATGGAACAAACTTTGCCTTCTGGAAAGTTAGAATGAAAACCTACATAATGGCTTTAGGTGTAGATGTATGGGATGTGGTAGATACTGGCTATGTAAAGCCAGTTGTACTAGCTAATAAGGATGACAAGCTAGAATTTAACTTCAACGCTAAGGCTATGAATGTTATCTTGAGTGGGCTTGCAGAAGCAGAATTCATAAAATTTATGTTGAAATAATGTAACTGCGAAGAGAATTCTTGTTATTATTGTTATTTTATTAGTAGGATTAATTCCCATTGTGGATTAATCATGTCGGTAATTGTATTAGGACCAAATCCCCTTTTGCGGATTGGTCATCGAACAATTGTAATAGGCAGAATAAGAAGTCGGCCCCAACAGTTATTATTGAAGACCCAGAATTAATTAAAGGTGGGTTTACCCACCCAGAGTGAGAGGTCGACCCTGCCAGTGAAACCCTTTCACACGTGCTAGTTTTGTATATATAGGAGGCTAGCGCCTCACTTTTAACACACAATTCACTTGCTCATTCTCTTATGAGGCAAGCTGCAATTACCAGTTGGAGAGAGGAGAAGAAGAGTGGCGCATCTCTTGGGGAGGATTATCTGTATTGGTTTGAGTTATCTCTTGAACATTATATAAGCTATTTATGATAAGGAAGTTTTTGCTGGGTTTTTTTCCCCTAGAGGGTTTCCCAGGATAAATGATGTGTCTCTTGTGGATGTGTATTTCTCAGTGATATTGTTCTTATGATGCTCTTATCTATTGAAATGCAAAGAACTATAATAATGGCATAAACATTAACATGGTATCAGAGCCAACCTGAAGAAAGCACAATTTGCAAGAGGAAAAATGTCACTGTTGTAGTACCTGCAAATTAGGGTTTTGCAAAAGTAACACTTTTCATCTCCCTAAATATCTAGAAAGTTGCGCCCTCCCCCCAGGATCAATTTGTCACCTAGAGCACACCTTTTCAATGGCTGGATCTCTCAGAAAGTGAAACCCTAGTTTCAAAAAAGTACCAGAAGTACCAGAAAACCAGTACCAGAAGTACCAGAAGCACTAGTCCAAAAATCCGTAGATCAGATTTGACAGGGTAAAAATTGGATTTTCTCAGATCCAAGTGTACCAAGCTACTCGTCTCAGCCAAGCACACCTCCTGGTAAGGTCAAAATTTGATTTCAAGCATTTTCAATTTTTGGTCATTTTCGTAGCCTTAAGTACAAGATGTCTACGAGCACAAAGCTTGTTGAGAAATTAGAAGGCATAGAAAAATTCCATGCCTGGAAGTATAGGATCGGTCTGATACTTGCAGAGAATGACCTAGCAAAATTTATCAAAGAAGAACTGGAGGAACCTGAAGATGCCATAGAGAAAGCAAAGCATCAGAAGGACTCAATTAGGGCTCAAAGAATCATTGCAAATTCAATTAAAGACCACCTGATCCCGTATGTATCATCCAAGAAAACTCTGGAGGAGATGTTTGATGCTCTAAGCAAACTATATGAAGGAAAGAACATCAATAGAAAGATGAATCTAAGAACCCAATTGAAGAATACCAAGATGCATAAAGGAGAAATGATTCAAGAATATTTCTCCCAAATCTCAGAAATAAAAGAATAGTTGAAAGCGATTGGAGATACCATCTATGAAGACAAATTCGCAATAACAACCCTAAATGGTCTCGCAAGACCTTGGGATGGTTTCATCCAGTTAGTATGTGGCAGAAAGGAGAAACTACAGTTTGAGAGCCTATGGGAAGAATGCACCCAAGAAGAGACAAGGGTAGCCAACCATGAAGCACTACTAGAAAGGGACGATGATCAATCCCTAGCTACTCATAAAAAAGGAGGAAGGAAGAAACCCTACTTCAAAAGGGAATCTCATAGAGAATCGTAACCATAAAACAAATTCAACAACCAAGAATCTCATTCAAGAAATTTTCAGAAGAAAGGACAACGCAAGGGAAGAGATCTCTCATCTATACAATGCTATCATTGTGATAAGATGGGACACAAGGTGAATAATTGTCTAGTCAGAAGAGAAGAGTACAAGAGGAAGTACAAAAGGAAACATGCTCACATAGCCGAAGATAAAGAACCACCTATGAAGATGATTAAGGATAGTGTCTTGATCTTAGCTCTCTCAGGATCTGTATCACCTGGAGATGACACATGGCTCATTGATAGCGGAGCATCAAAGCATATGACAGGTAAGAAAAATAATCTCTCTTGTATTTCAGAAAAGAAGTTTTCTCAGAAAGTAACTCTTGGAGATGATTATCAATATCCCATCAAGGGAATAGGAGAATCAAACTACAAGATTGATTCAGAAAACTCAATAACAATGAAAGACGTACTCTATGTACCGGGCCTAAAGAAGAACTTACTCTCCATATCTGCTTTGGACAAGAAAGGCTATAGAGTTGCCTTCATAGATGGAGAAGTTCTTATGTGGGCTAAGGGGGAAACCATTAATGAAGCAATCGTCATCGGAAGTGAAGAAAATGGTTTATATAAGCTGAAGGGTCACCCAGAAACTGCTATGACCCATGCCATCGAAAATTCATGTGAGCTTTGGCATAGAAGATTGGCTCACATCAACTACAAGGCACTACCATACATATGCAAAGCTGTCACAGGTTTACCAGAACTCAAGGTTGATCAGGAAGGCATATGCAATGGATGTGCGCAAGGGAAAAACATCAAGAACCCTTTTCCGAAGAGGGGCAGCAAAGCAGAAGGAGCATTGGAACTCATCCATTCAGACGTGTGTGGCCCAATGCCAACATCCTCCATTAGCGGGTAT
>CBVK0102899949.1:0-22138 GCA_900067695.1 Picea abies
ACCAAGAGATGATACCTGAGATGGTCCCCATACATCTGTATGCACAAGCTCTAACCTTTCACTCTTCTTTTCTTTTCCAACTCTAAGAAATTTGACTCTCTTATGTTTTCCATATACACAATGCTCACAGAAATCCAAATCAATTTGTTTAATATCTGGCAACAATTTTATTTTGTGAATTATTTGCATCCCCTTCTCATTCATGTGTCCAAGCCTACGATGCCACAGTGATGTATCCACTCATGTAGAAGCTAAAGAGAAAGAAGAGTCAATATTACCAGTACATAAATACAATGTACCTACCTTCTCTCCTTTTTCTATCACTAATGATCCTTTGGTGACCTTCCACACCTTATCTGTAAATATGGATATACAACCTTCACTTACCAACTACTCTGTTGAAATTATATTTTTCCTTAGATCTGGAGCATGTCTTACCTCTTTGAACAACCATTGGTTTCCATTCATTTGCTTTATTTTTACCTTTCCCATTCCAACAATTTTGCACGGTGCATCATCACCCAAATGAACTTGTCCAAAATCACCTTGAACACAATCTAGAAAATGTTTCCTATGGGGTGTGGCATGGAATGAAGCCCTTGAATCTACTACCCAAGACTCAGAAATATTATCTAAAGAAAGAAACAAATCATATTGTAACACATCACCTGTTACATTTGCTTCCTTATTTTTCTCCTGTTGCCCATCTCTTTGTTTCTTTGGAGCTCTGCAGTCTTTCTTGAGATGTCCTTTCTTCCCACAATTCCAGCACTCTATCTTTCCGAGTCTGGATTTGGATCTGCCCTTCCTAGAATCCTTGCAGTTCCTTGAGCCCTTTCCTCTATCCTTTTGTCTTCCCTTGTTCTCCAAGTTTAACGCATTACCTAATGTCTCACCTATGCCTTTCCATCGCATTTCCTCACTAAGGATAACACCAACAACATCATCAAATTTAAAGTGTTTGAACTAGAGATGGAGTTACTTACATCCATGTCTAAGCCATTCCAGCTTTCTGACAATGAGCACAAGATTAGAAGAGCCTTGACCTCATCATCAAAGTCCACTTTTACAGAACTTAGTTTATTAGTAACCGTATCAAATTCATTTAAATGATCTGCAACAAACCCACCTTATGACATCTTCATATTAAATAATCTCTTCATTAGAAATACCTTATTGGACATTGAGTGTTTTTCATACAGTTTAGCCAATGTGTCCATCAGCTCCTTCGTTGTGTTTTCTTTCAAAATATTGAAAGCCATCAATGTTGCCAAGCTCAGTCGTATCGTTCCTAGACCCTTTCTGTAAAGAATATCCCATTCTTCATCCTTCATGGTCGTCGGCTTTTTTTCTATTCACCCCAATGGTAGGAATAGATCCTTGTGATATAAATAATCTTCCATCTACATCTTCCATAACTGGTAGTTTTGGCCATTAAATTTCTCGACCCTAAACTTTCTGTCTTCCGACATTGCTCCCACTCGAACCAGGAACCCTCTTTTCCTGCGAGTTACCTTTCGCTCTGATACCATTTGTTAAAAAAACAGGATCACAGAGCAATAAAATAAAACAAATGCAGAAATAAAACACAGAAGATACACAATAGAATAGAGACACAGATATACGTGGTTCACCCAGTGTGGGCTACATCCACCAGAGAAATTACCAGGTCTTTCTTTTATTATTATCCAGCAAATGAAGGGATACAACCTACAACACACTCGTTGTAACTTCCTCTTCTTTCTCTCACAGTCTCATCACCCAGAATACAATATTCACAATGATACATAGCCGCAATACATTTCCCTCATAAAAGAGGGTTGCCTTCTAGGGAAAAAAAATCTCACATAACTTCTACCGTCAGATATGCGACCTTATAATGAACGGTCCATATTTACTATGAAATTACAATATACATTTACAAGAAAATTTTCCCTTCGGAGGCTTCGCCCCTGGACCCCGCAAGGGGGTAACCCCCCCCTACACTCCTCCGCGTGGAGGAGTGTACATTCTTTCGGGGTGTAAAGTCTTCATGGGGTATAAACATGACTGAAAACAAAGACCTCTGAATCAAGAAGATAGTCAGGCTCCACAACCAACATAAGGCATCAAAATTAAGGAAGAAGCAGGGGCAAGCACCTAATGAATATTTATCAGAAATATCTGATGAAGAAGTAGCTAACTTTACGAAGAAACTCAAGAAAGGGACTAGTAAATACAAGGGAAATTTTCCTTTGATATGCTTCAATTGTGAAAAAAGTTGGACACTTTGCTAACAAATGTCCATATCCCAAGCAAGAGGATAGTGATGATGAGGAAATTTAGAATCATAAAGAACATAAGATGGGTAAGAAAAAGAACAAAAAAAAATACTACAAACAGAAGAAGAATCTCTACACCAAATAGGACATCGACGCTTCTGAAGAAAGTGAAGATGAAGATTCAGAGCTTCTATTTATGGGAATGAAAACTCAAGATAATGTTGTAGATGATGAAGAAAAATCTAAATTTGAAGGAGAAGTAGACCTAGAAGCAGAATTGATCAATGCTCTGGAGGAAATAAGAAAGAATAAAAAGAAGAACAAGCTACCGAGGGCACAACTTCAAGAGTTTGAATAAGCACATCAATCAACATAAGTAGATGAATCAAGAACCATCAAAGAATCAGAGTAGATAATCAATGATTTGAAGTCTCAACTCCTAGAAGCTAAAAGAATTGAAGAATTCATTTTAAATCAACTCAATGATAGAGAACAAGTATGTGAGAAGATAGAAGTTGAGATTGAGCTACCAAAATGTGAACTTGAGAAAGAAAAGAAGGGATCAAAATTTGAAAACAGTTAAAAAACCTTGGATGAAATTCTTTGTAGTCATAGGTCACAAAACGACAAGACGGGTTTGGGATACACCCAAGAATCAACTTCTACATCACAAGGATCTGTCAAAAGACCAATCAGTTATGCAGATGGTCTTAAAAGCTCCTTAATAAGAGAAGATAATAAGGCAAGGATGATGCCATTGGAGACCATCCCAAATAAACAAAATCAGCACCCCTTACTAAAGAAAGAGATGACAAGAATAATACAATCACTAGAAGAGATCCCTCTAACAAAAATCAACATATCTTCCTTGGACGTTGTTATTCTTACAATAATTTTGGACACAAAGTAGTACATTGTAAAGCCTATGGAAAGTACAATCCAAAGAATGTCCAAAGAAGCAAGAAGTTTAATCTAGAGAAAAGAAACTACAACTCTTTCTCTCCTTTACAAAATCTCAATGTTGAATGCAAAAGGTGCAACAAATATGGCTATAAATCTAGTGAATGTAGATTACCAATGCAATCCTTGAAGATAGGAAACCCTAACAAACTAAATAAGAAGATATGGAAAAGAAAATCGGAAGTACAAAGTAATAAATATGATGAATATATTGCACGTGAAATTGATGAAGTTAATAATAGGAGAATGGTGGGTAAAGCTTCTAATAAGGAATATAAAATCAAAGTTTTGCATATAAAGTGAATCAAGCTCAAGAAAGGAGAGTTCCTAAAGAAGAATATGACACAATTGTAGTTCTTGATGATGTCCTGCAAATCAATAGTCCACTAGCCAATGAAAGAAAAATGGAAAAAAAAAATTCTAAAGAAGAAGACGAAGAAGTTTTTGTTAAACAAAATAGTGATGATGATGATGAATCTTCAATAGTAGACCAACCAAAAGAATTGAGCGATGATTATCTTAGAAATTTTCCAATGCTATTTTAATGATCTACTGAAGCTCCTCCTCAACATAAAATACGAATAGAAGAAAGGAAGTAGGATTCAGGGAAGACTTAAGGTTGTTCCTGGTGATGACCTTATGAGTATTGAAGAACAAATTTTTTTTCTCAGGAATGTTACTCTTGGTTGAGGGAAATCATAAATGTGGCAAAGAAAATCAAAATTCCATCATTGTTTGTTATATCTAAAACTTGAAGTCGACAAGACAAATGAAAGAGCAAGGAATGTGCAGTATGATTTGGACTAAGTATTAATGCTACAGATGCATCTAAATTATGATATGATCTAGACCCAATGAGGTATTCTCAAAAGAATGAGAAACTAATGAAGAGGCCATTAGGTTACAAATGGATGAATAGATGACTAACATCATGAAGAAATTGGGAGCAGTCTGAAAGAAAATAGTGTTAGTCCTTGAGAAGCATTTTTATAATCTTGGCATGCTCTTGAAGGAATATAAAGGGAAACATATCGAGTGCATCATTGAAGTAGCATGGTTAGAAGAGGACTATAGTTTAAAGCATCATGGAAAAACTAAAACATCTCTCAAGTATCTAAGGCAGCACTACATCAGAAGATATTATGACCAATTTAATTGTGTTTCTAAGAAGGTAGAAGTTGAAGTTGGTTACTACATAATCAAATGACTATGATAGAAGCATTAATGTGACATATGTTGAGAAAGGTCCAGTTTCCCTTGAAAGGTTTTTTTACTGTCTAGGATTAGTAATCAAAAAGGGAGAATTGTTGACAGGGGGAGAGATAAATAGTAAAACAAAGTCCAAAACAAATGGCACAAAAACAGGAGGAGCATCACCTCAGGGGGAGAAGAGAAATGTTCCCTTTGTCATTGTTTTCAAAGGGGGGGAGATAAAGAGTAAAACAAAGTCAACTCAAAGAACTCAAAATAACAAATACATTCACAAGGGGAGTAAGATTTTTTTACAAGGTTGCCATCAATAACAAAGGGGGAGATTGTTGACATTTTGGTTGTCATTGATGTCAACCTTGATGGATAGGTGAAGTATCATTAATTTATTGGTTTGAGAAGCATTTTCAATATTGAACATATTGTTAGGAAGGTGACTTGAATATCAGTGGAAAGATAATATTGACTAATATATTGTATGATCTTGATGCACTCATCCTATATTGTATGAGGTTGATAAAATCACCCTAATGGAAATATGGTTTATGGTGGATTGTGTCATTAACATCCATGCACAAAAATAAATTGTGAAGAAATTGTCCAGATAAAAAGGGTAAATGGAGATTCCGATATGGATGCAAACCAATCACAAATAAGAATGTTGGACATGGCGTTATAGTGTTGACATTGATGTCAAATAAGATTAGCATGGGAATCAATATAGTCACAGAGTCAAGAAGTTTGGTATAAAAGTCTCAGCAAGAAAAGTCTCAACTATTCAAGCCTTAAGTAGAGTCAGAAACAATTGTCTCGACCAGTCAAACTTAAGTCAAGTTGAAACAATTAAATGGGTCAAGTTGACTATCTCAATGAAAGGAGAAAGGATAAAAGTTGAGTGTTTCAATAAAATGCACTAGATATCAAGAAACCTGGTATAAACATCTCAGCAAGAAGTTGAAGTTGAAGAAGTTGAAAAAGTCGAAGGTCAAAGTCAAAGAAATCAGGGGTCGAAATCAAAGAGTTCGAAGAAGTCGAAGGTCGAAGTCGGATAAGTAGAAGAAGTCGAAGATCGAATCCAAAGTCGAAATCAAAGAAGTAGAAGATTGAAGCCGAAGCTGAAGTCGAAACTGAAGGAAGTCGGGATGACCAAATTCAAATTACACAAATCGGTTTTCTTCCAAGTCAAGTCGGTCTGATTAGAAGTGAAGTAAATTACCATGAAGGTTGAAGTTGAAAGAAAATTGAGTCAAGAAATTCAAGTCAGCCAAAGCAAGTAGGGACGACCAAAGTTGAATCTCTCAAGTCAGTTTTCTTATTAGTCAAGTCGGTCCAAGAAAGAAGTAGCATAAAGGTTGAAGTCAAATCAAACTTAAATTGGGAAATACATGTCAGGTCAAGGTTGAAGCAAGTTGGGTGGACTAGAATATAAATACTCAAGTCGAAATTTCTCCTAGTTGAGTCAACCAAAAAGATGTTTGTTCATCGAATGAGAAAGCAAATACGAAAAAGGGTGAAGACCAAGTCGAATCTTTAGTGACTAGTAGCTGAGAGGGAATTGATTTTAATATCTACCATCAAGTAAAATGTTTCCAAGTTGAGTTTAAATAGTCACCAACAAAGGAGATATGTGGAGGTTGATTTAGACATTCATGAAAAGGTAAAATGTACTGAAGTCGATCTGGCATCTGACTACAAAAGGAAAATCTAGGAAAGTTTCTTTCAAAGAACCACTTGTACCTTCCACCTCACACATGTTTTGGGAAAGATTCCTACTTTTCGGCTAATTGGGCATGTTCTGCACAAAACCCATGTCGTAGAATTGTAAAATTAGTTTTCATCACTCCAGGATATTCGTGCGAAATCAATGTCTAATTTTGTGTACGAAAATCAATTAATGAAATCACCATTTGTGTTAATTAAATGAAGGGGTGCAATGTTTCATTACTAAAAGACACAATGGTTTAACCTTATACCTTTTGGAAAGTATATAAGTAGACAAATAAGGTGAAAGGGAAGTGTCTATGTGGGTTTTACATAGAATATCTAAAGGCATAGAAAAGTCCAAGGAAGAAAGACAAGATACTTATGTAACGAGGGTGGAAAGGTGTAGCAAGGAAGGACTAATGTCCTTTACTAATTAAATTTTCAAGACGGAAAGTTGGTGCTTCCTAGGGTTGGTGCCCTATACAAGGGAGTTGGTGCTTCCTAGGATTGGTTCCCTAAAAGAAGGGAGTTGGTGCTTCGTAGGGTTGGTTCCCTAAAACAAGGGAGTTGGTACTTCCTAGGGTTGAAGCCCTGAACAAGGAGATTGGTGTCTCCAAATCATTATGGTAACTTGTATTATTGTATTGATTTTATATTCAAGTTTACTATTGTTGATCAATTGTTGCTAATAAGTTAAAATTGTTAAAACTTTAAATAATAAACCAATACTAATTCACCTCCCCCCCACCCCCTCTAAGTATTGACCAAGTTTCCATCAAGACATTCCACCCAGCCATAGACTTGTTTTTTTAGATCTCAAAAACAAGTCACCCCCGAGCTAGGGATAGGAATCTACAAAAGAAGGGTTCCTCTTACATTCCACTCATAGATCAGTATCTCACAACCAACTAGTATTTACCCACAACTATCCCAAATTTCCTCCATCTCTCTCCCTCTTGACCTACCCAACCCAAGGAATGTACCCCTTCGTTGCTCTCAGTCCATCGGGAATCCCATTCATTTATCAGGGTCTTTCTGGCACAAGTAACTAGGAATATCTTTGTTGGGAACTCAAGGGAACTCACTGCTAGGAAAATATACCAGCAAACAACAACAAACACTTGTTGTTATAGTGCAACTCACTCAGGAGTTCACTCTTCATGCATGACAACTTGGATCTTCAATTTCCAGCTCCAAAATGCTCCAGCATGCTCCAAAATTCACCCAGCCTTCCTGCTCTAGCTTTGGTGCTCTTTTTCCATGCTCTCCCCTTGTTGTTCATGCTATGGTTGAATGTGAAAATCTGCCTAATTCCCCCATGCAAATTTCCTTTGTTTTCCCGAGACAATTGACTGGTCACTCTACCCAATGTTGATTGTACTTCAGCCCCATGCTCTCAAATAACTATGGGATGTGACTCTCACACCCACCCTCTGACTTGTATTCGATGATTGGGCTCTCATACACTCAAACAAAGAAATAGAAGGTTGACCCAAAAGATAATAAAATTCATAAATGTGGGTTAGAATTAATATCCACAACTAGTTTCCCCCCTTGGGCCCCTATTAGAAACTCCCTAGGCATCCCCCTCTCTTGTGGATTAATCATCCCCCATCTCTGTCCATATTCCCAGCAGCTGGCATCACATTATTTTTATTAAAGTTAGAAAATACATTTTGCATATTATATCGCTTGGTCGTAGCCACATTCATATATACATCATACATTAACTAAATTGTGGATTATAGTGGGGATGTTACATTCCCTGTAATATCCCAAGACCAAGCCCCAGTTGTAATTGTGATTGTAAATATGTTTTGTAGGCTGGTGAGCCAAGTGATTATAAGCTAGGAGGCTTATGTGATGATTAGGCCGGAGAGCCTAGATGCTAAATGCCAATGAGCCTATTTTTGTATATGTAAATACTCATATCATTAATATAAATACATCGTTGTGTGTAGACCGACCACGATAAGAGAGAATGGGGGACTAAGCTCCATTAGGTAGGGAAAGGGAAGGGGCTAAGGGGCTAGGAAAAAGGGCTAAGCTTGAGGGCTTATCTCTAAGGGAATATTATAATATATTTCCTAAAAGACTAAGGTTTGGGAAATAACTCATGTTATCCTAAGTTCCTTTGGGAAAAGGAATGAACTCCAAGTGGAGAGAAATGAGCTCCAAGAAATCCATGTGTCAATCTTGGCGCATGAAGTTATATGTGGGGAAATTAGTTCATTTTGGGGGGTTCTCTTCCATTCTTCCATGCTTCCCATGCACTCACACATGCAAGTAGGGATCCATTACCTCCATTGTTGACCTATGATCATGGGTGCACCTCTGAAACCTACAGACATTTGAGATATCCTGTACTTTTCCTGTGAAGCACAATGCACTATATTTTTCATGAACCTGTATCATGCCTTAACGGTTGGTTGTTGTTGCCAACTCAATTCCTTGGTTGAGCATGGCTTGTTGCCATCTTCTGTGTCCTTACCCATTTTTTATTATTGCCTTCACCTAAGCATGTGGATGGTTGACTAGGAGAGGGAGTGAAGAGGCGATTTATTAGGCCCGTGGATTGAAGAAGCAGGTTGCCAGGCTTATGAGAAACTCTCTTCAAGTGAGAGAGCTTGCTAGGAAAGAAGAAGTAGGTTGTCAGGCCTGTGAGAAACTCTCTCCAGGTGAGAGAGGTTGTTGGGGAAGTGATTTTCCTGGAGGGAGCTCAACTGCAACTATAGTGCTCTAAGAAGTCCTGTCTGGCCTGTTGTTGAAGCCCTGGTAGGGAAGTGGGGTAGCCAAAGGACTGTTGAGCAGAGAATGGGCACACTTCTTGGGGTGGGAGAGGCATGTGGGGAATGAGAGGTTGTAGGATGTTAGTGTGGGTTGGCTCCTGGGAGGAAATCCTTCCTGTTGATTGTGCAACTTCCTATTGTCTCAACCTAGACTAGGAATCCCTTTACCCAGGTGGAGTTTAGTCCCAGCTCGAGGGTGACCCACTGCTGAGATTGATAAGCAACGTGGTCTAAGGCTGGGAGGTTCGTGGAAGGTCTGCACCCAGTTGGTGGTCTTCTATAAAAAGATAAGTATCAATTATGTGTTCATTGCATGTTGTGTATTTGTACATGTCTATTATTTATGAGTTTTTCTTGTATATATTGTATGTATAGGCTTATTGTTATTTCCGCGTTAATCTGTGTATTAGTAGAATGTAATCGTCTATTAAGTTTTATATGTATGATGTTCCACAAGGAGGGTGTTGAGGGAACAGCTTGACTATGTTCAGAAGCTCTGGAAGTTTAGTGGTTCAAGAAAGCCGATAGAGGAAGGAAACCACAATAACCGTGGTTATGGGCCATAAAACTAAATTTGAGTCATTGGATTTGTTCGGGAGAAGGTAGGCCCTTCACAATCGTCAGATCTAGAAAAAGGAGCATGGTGGTTAAGCACCGAAGTCCTTTGGGACTTCGCCACTCTGACTATTTTAAGTTCTTTGTCGTAAAAGAGGAAAAAATCCCGAAGCTCCGAAATCTTGGAGCAAATCTGCGTCATAGATCATTTGGGAGAAGGCAGACTGTTGGATTTCCCAAGTGGTTTAGTAGTTCGACGATTCAGGGAAATTCGTTTGAGATTGCAAGAAGTGGACTTTTCTCTAAAGTCTCAAAGTTCGGAACCAATCTGGACCATCCATTATCATAGACACGTGTTCGCAAATCATCTTGTTTGAGATTTCGGTGTTTGACAGTTCGGGAGACTAGGTGCATTTCAACAACAAAAACCTCTAAAGCCCAGAGCTTCGAAGTCCTGGAGCCTCGAAGTCCCGAAGCTCTGGGAAACAACTGTTCAGAAATTTAACGTTCGGGAGTTATAGTGTGTGCTGGAGTGGGATCTCCCGAAGACCAAAGTGATGAAGTTCCGGAGCGCTAATGTGACGTGGCAGGATGACGTCACCTAAGGTGGCGTGGACCTACCCTAATCCTTCCACGTATCATCTTGTTTCATACCTTTGACAATTCTTTTGTACCAATTGTGGCCTAACATGTGTCACTCGTCAGTGGGGCCACGTGTCACCACCTAGTTGATTGTCAACATAACTATGTGAACTCGAAAAGTTCAGAGTTCGGGTCTTTTGATGTGCTCTAGTGTGTAATTCTCTGAAGTCTCGGAGTGCCAGAGTGACACAGTGAGATGATGTCACCTGGAGTGACGTGGAATGGATCGGTAATTCGACATTCGAGAGAGTTGTTGTGTTTTGTTGTGAAGTTCTTTGAAGCGCGAAGTTTCGGAGCGTCGAAGTAATAAATCTCCGGAGAGCGATGGTTCGGAAGTTCGCCAGTTCAACGTTCATGTGTTATAAAGTTAGATGGTGTGAAATACTCTGAAGCCTGGAGTTACGAAGACCCAAAGCGTCGGATGTGACGTGGCATGATGATATCACCTAGGGAGAAGTGGACTCACTTTTCACATACCATGTGTCAATATGATTTGTGTTTTTCACATGTTGTTCGTACCAGTTAGACCATGACACATGTCATCCATCGAATTGAGCTACGTGTCCTCTCTTTAATTCTGCCACGTAGCACTCCCCTGGTGCGTGGATACTGACGAGACTCCGAGAATTCGTCAATTCAAGGAAAACATGATATGATGAAGGTAAAACCTCTGAAGCGTGAAGCTCTGGAGAACTTCGTCAGTTCGACGTTTGGAGGAAATAATGGATGCTATAGTTAGAAGCCCCGAAGCTCTGGAGCTTGAAGCTCCGAAGAAGTACCCTCCAGAAGTTTGCCACTTAGGCACTTGGAGGAAATAATGGATGGTGAAAGAGAAACCTCTGAAACTCGAAGTTCCAGAGCCCCAAAGTCCCGAAGCTTTGAATAAGCGCCTATCAGTTAGTGCTTGGTCACAGCTTGTGGTCACATGTGATTAGGGGCCAAAGAAAAAGGGCTAGTACCCAAAAATTATTTGTTTTGAAGGAAGAAAAGAGGCTTATAAAGGGAGCCCGTGGGGTTTTGATTTGTTCCAACCTGCACCTAAAGAAGTAATAAGGCCAGTGAACCTTATGATAGGATCCAATAAAGGTCCAAGAGCCAATTTGGCTCTAAGAAAGGAGAACAGTTGTACAAAGATTACATCACAAAAAAGGCAATTTTCAATTGTCCATAAATTTTTGCTCATGACTCAGAATTGAGCAAGGAAGAAGTCATTAGAAAGGTCTTGGAAAGAGGATTCCAAGTATTCAACCATAATTTAGGATTGAGCAGCTTAGATCACGGGAATTCAAAAAGAATATTGTTGGTGACCATAAAATGAAAATTGTGCATTTATTACCAAAATGATATATTATGGTTCTAGCTAACATAATTTGTTGTATGCCTATTTTCAGATGTAATGATTACATTTAAAACAAAATGAAAAAAAAAAAGTGTTAGAGATGTCTACAAATAGAATAAAGAAGGATATAGACAGTTCTTCATGTTACATTTGACATCTTTAAGAAGTTATTGGAATGTTGGGTTCAATAAATAGCTTGGAAAACCCTAATGAAATTATTGTTCAAGGAAGACATTTCAGGTGACAATTTTTGCACATCAAATGTGAATGATATGTGGGGAAAGCCATATGCAATACATGATAATGCATGAAACATAGGTTCATATGGAGATGCAAAGCATGGGAATAAGGAAGGTTTATGGAATATGAAAGAGTTTGGACCACATATCAAGAAGGAACAGAGGAACTTGAGGACATAATGCTACATCAAGAATATTTCACAAGAGGATCGAAGGTCGGAACTGAAGAATGTTAAGATAAGAATTACATAGTGGGAATACCTAATCTATATAGATTGATATATCGTGATCCTATTTTCCTGATAAAGAAAGACGAAGTGTATACATGGAGTGAGTGACAACATCTCCAAATATCAGTCCTACAGTTTGGAGATAGCAACCCCATTATTGTTGTCAGAGTGTGCAGTGGAAGCATGGTATGAAGGGCATCATTATGACATGATAGAAGTTGATTATGCATTTCATATTAAAACCAGATGGGTCAAGACAGAACAAAGTAATAATTCTTCAAGCAAATCCAAGTGCTGATATAATTAGTCAAGAAAAGGCTAAATCAATTGCTTCAAGAAATAAATTGGTGTTAAATATCCAAGGTTACTCAGAGAACATGACTGGAAATATAATTGGGTCATGTAGGAGTTGGATTAGAGGGATCCAAGTAATAGGGGAATGTTGGAAATTAATATCAACATAATATGTGGTTGCAAGTATGCAAAGTAGACAAGGAGAGATTCATGGATGGAGTCAAGTCCTTGAACATACTAAGATAATGGAAGAAGAGATCACGAGGTAGATATCAAGCTAATAGGAATGCATGACAACACTCTAGGAGGGACAACAAGAATAGAAGAGGATTGTTGATGCATTTGAAAGGTGTTGAAGGTATTTCCACAATAACATGGAGATATCAAGTTGAGAATAACTTAAAAGTGAAATGAATTTCTAAAGAGAAATCAATAAGGAACCATGAAGAAGAAAATGGTTCTACGCATGGTGTTGAATGAAAAAAGAGATGGTGCCTGACAAGGATCCATATCAAGTGGCATAGAGTCATGAGTGACATTCCCAGGGGGTGGAAGTATCACTTGAAATTACGATGGTAAATTAAAAGCAGTATTAAGTACTTTTAATTAATTCTATGCATCTAGCGAAGGACACATATGTGCATCCTTACAGTGTTCTAGAGATTGGCTATGCAAGTCAAGTTTGAGGCTAGTTGGAAAAGAGAAGAGAAGGGTACAATAAAACTCAAATACTAAAGTATTCAGTTAGGAAGGGGCTGAAGTAGTTCCGTCCAAAAAGTAAATGGATGTTGAAGACCCAAAGTCTATAAGACAACATGTTTGGAATTGTAATTCATCCAAGTATGAGTTGGATTAGTTGGATCCATGATCCGAATTATTTTGAGAATGACATGAAGGAAGAAATATAATCGAGATATAACCATGAAATACACACAAATATAGAATAGAACACAGAAATACAATGAAACCCAACTTCTATTACTGAATAAGATAGAAAAACACTGTAGAACACAAACTGCAAAAATGGGGTGTTGCGAGGAAAATCTCTCTATGGTTAGGGGTAAACCACAACAGATGGAATTGACTGCAGAAATCAACTCTAATCTCAAGTATGCTATATAAGAAAATATTCTAACAAGACAAGATAAAGAGCCTACCTCGTCCAGACATTCAATGAAGTCCACCGTTGAGCAATTGACTCAAAGCAATACACCTACAACTTGTCCTCAACAACCAAGAAATGCAAGCATATGGTGATAATTTATAAAGTTAGCACATTTAATAGCATAATCCATCAACATTCATAACAAATATGCCCATGGAATAACAATTCAAATATTTGCAAGATATTAAGTGGATGAGAAAAGAGTATTTCTATTAAAATGTAATCAGTGGAAGTGAATGAATTACAAACTTCTGTGTCAGCACAATTCGGAACCTAGAAACTAAATCCCTTCCAACTAGGCCTCCACCACTTCAATCCTCCACCAAAGGCAAGCTCATATAAGAGAGACAATGAGATTCTCAATCAAGTAGGGAATAGCTCAGGGGTTGAATAATGTGTTCAGACTTAAAAGGACAAAGGGATGCATACTCAATATGAAGTGAAAGACAATCCTTTGCTATATTCTCAAAAGAAAGACCTCCCACACCATAGACCTAGAACACAAAAGGGTGCTCTCCAAAACCAAGAAGATAGCGCCCAAGAGAGGTGCGCACTTCAGCCCTAGAATATGTACTTGTTGAAATTTCCAAAATCACATGTGTGTTGTGTGTTTCCTTAATGGGGAAATCACCTTTTTTTATACTAGATTAGACACATCAAAAGTGGTGTCTATTGGCACAACAGGGCCAACCTCAATAACTCAGAATATAAATAATAATTACAATATTAATTATCTTTTACATTAATTATCTTTCACTTTATGGTGGGGCCGACCTGTACCCTTTACATCACAATTAGGGTTACAGGTAAATCTTACTCTTAGACAATATAGCAAGGGATCTCACACACCTACTAGTGCTCAGCCACCAGGGGCACGTCCTATTCAATAGTTCTCTATCTCACTAAGTCTCACAAGAGAATCATCTGGAAGCAAGGGATCTCACACACCCACTAGTGCTCAACCACTAGGGGCACGTCCACTTGTGCTCAGCCACAAGGATGTTCTACTCAAAATATATCTACCTCACTGAGTCTCACAAGAGAATCATCTGGAGTACCACATCGGCTCAAATCTCTACACAGAGGAGAACGATACACCCATCACATGGGCACCTTCACCCCTCATAGGGGTACACATCGTTTCATCTCAAACGACACACCCATCTCATGGGCATTCTCACCCCACATAGAGGCACACACATTGACACACCCATCTCATGGGCATCCTTATCCCACACAGGGGCACACAACGTTCCATCTCAGTCTTAGAGAGGAACAACACACCCATCTCATGGGCACACCCAACTCATGGGCTCTCTCACAGGTCGACTCACTCAGTCTGTGTTCTGGAGGATGTCTCACGAAGTTGTAATCATCAACAAAGGGAAGTCACTGTCAGGAAATCGACCAACAAACAATAGCAAACATTTTTTGTTATAGTGCAACTCACTCAGGAGTTCTATCTTTAGGTTTTACAACTTGGCTCTTTAATTTTCAGCATGCTCCAAAATTTTCCCAACCTTCCTGCTCTAGCTTTGGTGCTCTTTTTCCCTACTCTCCCCTTGTTGTTCATGCTAAGAATGAATGTGAAAATCTCCCTAATCCCCCCATACAAATTTCCTCTATTTTCCCAAGACAATTGACTGCTCACTCTACCCAATGTTGATTGTACTTTAGTCCTACGCTCTCTAATAACTATGGGATTTGACTCTCACACCCACCCTGTGACAATTATTCAATGAATTGGCTCTCATACACTCAAACAAAGAAATAGAAGGTTGACCCAAAAGATAATAAAATTCATAAATATGGGTTAAAATTAATATCCACACTTAATTCCCCCCCTTGGGCCCCTCTTAGACACTCCCTAGGCATCCCCCTCTCTTGTGGATTAATTACCCACCATCTATGTCCATATTCCTAGTCATTGGCATCACATTATTTTTTATTAAAATCAAAAACTTCATTTCGTGTATTACATCGCTTGGCCATAGCCACATTCATATCTGCATTATACATTAACTAAACCAGGGATTATAGTGGGGATGTTACAGGTTCATATTGTAGTTTTTACTCAATTCAACCACGAATCCAAGGCCATTTTGTTGGTGGCATCACCAAGTGTTTGTGAAAGTGAAACCATAGTTTCAAATCATTTTTTTTTTCTTAAAAACTGTTGATCCAAAGTTTGTTTGCCTATGGCATCACTTAAGCATTCTTTGTGCCTACGAAACTAAGGTTTTTGGACCATTTTTTTCTCTAGGATTTCCTAGATGTTTTTTTTAGGGTTTAAACCCTCATTCAAAACCAACACACTCTTCCTTCCATTTTTTTTTTCCAAGCAAGAGGTAGCACACTTCATCTTTTTTTGGAAAGAAGTTGGCATCGGTCTTTCTCTTGGTTCTATCCATGCAAACTTTTGAAGACTTTACAAATGATTCTTAGCTACATCATTTAAAATTTTAATGGACGTTGTTGTGTGTGATTTGGTGCACAAGGTGACCAAATATCACTCAATAGTAGATTGGAACTATATGCATAGATATAAAAACAAAATATGTCTATGAACTACTATTGTCTCCCAAACATCAAATAGATGGAAAACCAATGAGGAAAGGAGAATCAAACCTTGGGGGAAGCTTATTGTTGAATTGGTTTTGTTGTGAAGAAAGAAGAGAGTAACTCAAGTGGAGAATCCCCTTCAGAAAGAACCTACACAGACTCACAAGAAAAAGACCAATTTTACCATTATCCTAACAAGGTTAATAGACCAAACTATTAGTGCAATCAAATGAAGAAATGTACACACTACTTGAAAATACTTCTTCAGGGAAGACATTGAATGTTATATATATATATAAAGAAAATTGAAGAAATTTTATTAAAAATATTTGCCAAATAACTTGCAGAGAGAGAACTTACATGCCCAAAAATCAATCTTTACAAGAGCAGCAAAAATAGGTTGGTAACTAGCTAAATTGTCAAGAGAAGCAATGACTAATTGAGGCTTATACAAGGTTTCAAAATGTCTCCCATGATAAAGTCTGTAAAATATTCCTAAGACCAAAATACAAAAACATAACATCTAGAGATTAATTAGTTGGGGGATATTTCTTGTTTGACACTGCTTCTTCATGGTCTAGTGTCAAACTCAAATATGGAATATTCTGGAGGGGTCCAGGGGATGAGGCCGCATCCAAATTGGTTGAGACTGTGCGAGTTGGTGACCGAGGTCTTGGCTTGGAATGCATCTCTTCAACTTCTGACCAGATAATTGCACACTCATCTTGGAGTTGTTGTTGGCCCTGATGATGTTCCACTAAAATATATAGGGCAGTAAGAACTTGGGTTGATGGACCATCAACTTGAATTTGCAGTGCTTAGATTGAGTTTACCAGGTCTTAATGATCTTCCTCTGGTAGCTCTCTTATCCAACGTGCATTGCCTGCACTTCTCTTAGCCATGTTGCAGAGCCTTGTTGTTATTGTTGAACGATTGAATTTTGGTGATACAACAAACATACCTTGAACCAATTGCAAATTTCTCATAAGTATTGAATCCTTCTATGTAAATATCGGTGGTGGTGCTCTTAAATTCACCTTCCATCTCATGCGAAATAGTAGCCACAAAGAAGGAAGTGCTTCACTTGTCATGTCCATTAAACCTAATATATGCTCACACAGAGATGTCAACTAACTTGGAGAGGCAATACATTCATCATCTTGCATGGATGATGTCCAGGAGAACCTAAGTGACGCAAAAATGATGAGCGAAAGGAAATGAACCATAAGACTTGGAAAGAAAGAGGCCAGGGGATATGACAGGGCCTATGTGAAGAAGGGTCGAGTACATGCACAACAAGGGAGGAAGGACTGAGCACTTATGATCAAACGAGGAGTGGGAGCAGTACAACGAGGGATGCCCATGTGTGAAAGGAGGAAAGCCCAATGTGGCTTAATGCCACCTCCACACGTCAAAGCCAAAGGTATGGAAGGGGAAATGATGGTGTTAGTACCAAAATTCCAACATATGTCGAGATAGTGACCATCGGTAGGAACCCTAATGGAACCCCTAATTGGAATTGTGCTAGGAACTGTGAATATGTTCATGGAATATGTTTCAACGAGGGGTGCCAATTGACCCAAAGCATTTCTACGGAGGACTCTTTGATAGCTATATTATATTGACCATCAAAAATTATGTTGTTGTGGCAGAGGATATGAATAGAAGCTAGAGTATGGAATGCTTCAAGCTCATGTTGAATTCTCTAAAATATAGCTTTCAATTTCATATCAGTGGGAAAAGTATTCTTTCTCACACGAATAATAACAACTTTTGAATCCCCAAGGATTGATAGGGAGTCTAAACCTTATTGACGAGCCAGTTGCAATCCTTGCAGAAGTGCACATGCCTATGCCTGGTTATTAGTAGTGTGATTGATATTCCAAGAAAACAATAGCTTGATGTGACCTCCCGGGGAGAAGAGAACCCCACCCACACCTATATCCCATCATTGAATGCTCTATATTATAACCAATTGAAAATATAAAAGGATGATGCTCAAAATAGACATCCCTAAAACCAATATTTGAAGGAAGATTAATTTGTTAAAACAATGAGTGGAGCTCTTATGTTTTACAAGTACTAGTTCTCTTTAGGCGTTTTCGAAAAAAAATTAAATTCAAGTATCACACGCTCACTCAAGTTCGGGTGGAATTGGTACATGCAAATAGGAAGTTGAAAACGTTAATGGTTAATCGAAAGAAAATCATTTTTTTTGTTGCACCCTTGAAAGGTTGTGAGTTAGAGGAAAATATAAATTTTGTTCAACCCTAACTAATTGTGAGCTTTAATTTTTTTATCAATAAAAGTAAAACATAAAACTAGTAAGCGTAATCCTAGTTAAACACATTCATGATTAGTTGCTAAGAATCAGAAAAGAGAAAAATGCAAAGCAATGCAATCCTACAATGCTTTAACTATACTAGGCATTGTTTGTTACAAATTTAGAGCACAAACAATGATGAACAATGGTGGAGTGTTGGCACCCAAAGTTTTGGGTTAATCTTGCATGCGCAAATGAACGAAGTTGTGTGCGCCCATTCCAGTTTTGCGTACACACAAGTAGTTGTGCAAGGATTGACAGGAAGAGCGCGTCATATCAAGTTTTGGTAAGGCGCACCCGACCGAGTTATGAGTATGCACCAAAATCAAGAATACGAACGTCAAAATCAAGAAATAAATCATCAGGAAATCTCCCCGGATGATTACTGTCAGCAACACAAGAGAACATGGAGCAGACAGAGGATAAGTTGGCAAGGTAGTTACGATTGCCTTGATGCAGAAAGACTACATGGAATGATGGTCGATCAAAAAAACATGGAAGAATGTTACTCGTTTGAGCGAGTGGAGCATGATTGAAAGGGACAGATCTCCAATATTGAGATGGATATAAAAGAAAGCACGGATGACAGAGAGAAGGTTGATAAAGTTTGACGTGGGTTATGGTTGATTCATTGAGTCATTGTTGTTTTCTATTGTGGAAGAGATCGCTCTGAGCTTCTGTCGAGTTGTAATGTCTCCACTCATAGTCTGAGTCTATAATAGAGGAAATGCTTGGAGGAATGCACATGACGCACTGTATTGTAAATTTGAGACTCATATGAGGGAATATGATTCCCTATTATTGTCAATGTATGTTTTGCTTAATGTATATTTGTTCATGATGGAATGGGAATATTAATAAAGCTACAACAATTCTGATATATCATGTGTCATTCATGTATCAATTGGATATGTGTGTGTAGTAGTCAACGATGCACTTGGTGCTCCCTGTCTTATACTTGATGTTGAGATGGAACTGCTGCAAGTATGTGGACCACTTCTGATGGCAATCATTTTGCAATTTGCCTTGTGTCTGCATGAACTACAAAGGCTTATGATTAGTGTGGATGACCGTCTCCTTCCCAAGAATATAATGCCTCCACTGGTGGCAGGCTTGTATAATGGAGTGCATTTCTTTGTCATAAGTGGGGTAGTTACAGATGATATATGATAGTGTCTCACTATGATAGGGCACTAGATGTCCGTGTTGAGTGAGAATTGCGCCCACAACATAGTCTGAAGCATCTGTCTCAATCTCAAAAGGTTGTTGCAGGTCAGGTAATGAGAGCACCGAGGTTCAGCACAAGCGCTACTTCAAATCATCAAACACTTTTTGTTGCGGCTAGCCCCACATGAACTTTGCCTTGCCACCACCTATGGTCACTTGGCTAAGGGCCCATGTAATGTGGGGGAATCCCAACACGAACCTACAATAGAAATTGGCAAGGCCTAAGAAGATCCGAAGCTCAATGAGTGTGGTCGGGGTTGGCTAGTCACAAATGACCTGGATCTCAGCTAGATCGAGATGCATCCCATGCTCATCAACAATGTAGCCTAGGTATTGGACCCTATTCATGTTGAAGGAGCATTTTTTCAAATTTGCATACAACTTGTGTTGTCACAGAGTGTGTAGAACCTGTTGAATATGTTGCAAGTGTTCTGCCCAACTCTTGTTGAAGATGAGGATGTCATTCAAATACACCCCCACAAAAGAATTGGTGAAAGGCTGCAAGATATCGTCCATCATCCTCATGCAAGTTGTTGGGGCATTTGTCAAGCCAAAGGGCATGACCAACCATTCAAAAAGATCTTCTTTAGACTTGAAGGCAGTCTTCCATACATTGGTCTGCTCTATTGGGACCTAGTGGTAGTTGGACTTCAGATCAATATTACTGAAATATTCCCCCCCCTTGAGTTGGTCAAGGAGATGGTCAATTCATGGAATCGGGTATCGGTTCCTAACTATGATTTTATTTAGGGCCCGGTAATCAATGCAGACTCGCCAGGTCCCGTCTTTCTTCTACACAATCATGATTGGGCTTCCACAAGGTGATCAACTTGGTATGATGTGCCCCTTTTCAAGAAACTCTTGGATCTGGTGTTTAATTTCCTCATTTTCTAACAAAGAACGACGATAGACTGGCCCATTGGGTAGTGGTGCACTGAGGGTTAGATTAATTGAATGCTTGACCTAATAGTGCAGAGGTACCCCAATGGGTGAAGAGAAGATGTCTTTGTATTCTTCCATGACCTTATCCACTTGTTTCTGCTGTGTGGAGAGACCTTCCGCAGAGGCCATGGATGTGGCTGCAACCTTCCGCTCACTTTGAGCGTGAATCACGAATAAGACAAACTTCCCAGTCTGAGAGATGACCTTCTTGCATTGCTTGGCAAAGATCAAGGAAATGAAAGTAGGTGGGACTACCTCAGCTATCTTGTACAATTTCCTGTCCAAAGTAATAATAACACTACGAGGTCTAAACTCATATACAACATGGCGTTTCCATAAATAAGGTTGGCTCAAAAGAACATCACAAACTTCAAGGGGGGCAACATCACAAAATACCTCATATTTAAAGGGCTTGATGTCATAGGGCAGGCGACCCTATTGGCTGATGCAGAGATCGCTCCCTTAGCGAAGCCATCTGATGGTGTATGGTTGTGGGTGCAGTGTTGTCGGTAGAGCCAACCACTTGATGACCTCTACTGAGATGAGGTTCTTCTGGCTACCGCTTGATGACCTCCACTGAGATGAGGTTCTTCTGGCTACCGCTATCAATGATGGAGTGCATTGAAGTACCCTTCACCCACATCTATGAATGAAAGAGGCGTTCACCTTCCTCTGGTTCATCAAGTTCACTAGGCTGGATCTTGGTGGTAGCAACAATGGCATTGGGTCCTGCGTCAATGATCTGTCTCCCTTTTTCTGGTTCTGAATTAGAGCCAGAACGCACATATGATTCAAAGTCTTTCACCTTGGCCACCAATGATTTCTTTGAGTGACATTCAATGGTGTTATGCCAGGGGATCTTGTGAAACTCACACCACTTCCCAACTTCTTTCTTTGTCTTCCCATTGTCCTTCTTTGTTTGCGGATTAGATTGGTTGTCCTGAGGTTGTCCATCCTTGCTTTTTCCTTTGTTCTGCAAGTTGGGGTTTCCTTTGCCCTACTTCTTCTATGAGGGGTTGACAAACCTAAACTCCCAAGTCGTTTGTTTAAGATTTTGCTCGATTTTGATTACATATCGATAGGCCGCGCCCAAGGAAGAGATGTCCAGAAACTCCATTTCTATATGGATGTATCTATGTAGACCATCGCGATGCTTGAGCACCAGTTGTCGCTCAGAGTCTTTGATACCTAGCTTGGTGCACAAGGTATGGAAGACATTGGTGAACTTTGGAACTTTTGGGTCCCTTTCCTACCGCAATGTGGTCCATCTTGTATATAAGTCGTCGTAACTTCCAACATGGTAGTATTGTTCCTTAATAACATCCCTGAAAGAACCTCGAGTGGGTGTGACTACAAATAATGAAGGTTCCTATGTTTCCTTTTGCTCACAGAAAGTCTCTCACCAATATTTGACATGGGGGACGACCTTAAGGAGCGCAAATGTAATCTTTTCTCTATCAGAAAAGTTATGGACAGAAAAATACCCTTCTAGAAGGTTTAACCATTTGTCTATAACATCTTCATCTATCTGACCTTCAAATATAGGAATATCAAAATTGATCTATACCTTGAAGGGGGCAGTGCCTCTGCTCAAGGAAAATGCATCACTTGTTGGCAGTCGTCAAAGGATTTGCGCAAAATTATCCATCATCGTTCCTCTGTCGCACAAGGGCTTCCTCGAGTAACAGTTTAAGGGG
>CBVK0102899951.1:0-15117 GCA_900067695.1 Picea abies
CAGAACAATCCCGTTGATTCGAAGATAGGTGTGAACGGATGGCTTTCCTTATAATTTCCACTGTAAATGATTTAGGGTTAGGGCAAGAAAGACCGATGGTAGGCGCAGAGAGATGCACAGCGAAGGTTTTGCTTAAGAAAGGGATGAGTTGGATATTTTCTCTACTCACAGTTTTGCCTTCAGGAGGAGGATTTGACGCTTGTGTGGTTATTCAGTTTAAGGAGGACGAAAATGGCTGGCGATGGAAACGGAAACGGAAATGGAAATGGAAATGGCAAGGGCAGGGGCAGGAGAAAGGGCAGTGCTAATGGAAATTGCAAGGGCAAGATCAAGGACAATGCCAAGGGAACGATGAACGTGGTCGTAGCGGGCAAGGCCGTGAATGGAGCTCTTTTGAATGGTGCCCTTCCATGTAATGTAATGTCTATTCATACAATGAAGACTCTGGGTTTAAAACCCACATCTTCAACTTCAGGTGTGATTCGCAACGTTCCCGTTGTTGTTGGCACGGTTCGAGTGGTATCCACATTTCGAATCTGGGGCCTGCGAGAAGATTACTACCCTCTGTTATTAGGTGCCCCATATATGTATTATGTTAAGAAAAGATTATCAGCTGCAGCAGCAGCTACACTATTTGCCGATTCTGATTTTATAGAGATACCTGATACAGTATCGTTGATAGATGTGGAGGTGGCAACTAAGTATTTGGATAAGATGATGGATGACGTAGGTAAGCAGTTCGATGAGATGCAGCGTAGGGATGAGTTGGTTCCACAGACTATGCATTTCGTACCAGGTGCCCAATATATCGATGATCCATTAACTGTGCAGCCTAACACACAGGTATGCAAAGATTGTTTGTGTATATGTAATAATCCCTAACTAGGATAGGCTAGAGTATTGTATTTACTGTCCAGAATTAGATTTCTCTTTATATGAATTCTGTCAAACACTTTGCAAGATCACTGTGTATTACTGCTGGTATTTTTCACAAACCACTTGGCATACATTTCAAAGATAGACATAATACTCAATATTTTGTATGCATCCCATTACACAGAAAATAGAAGAGACAATTCTGGCATCTTTATTATGGCTTGTGCCCCAAAATCACAACAGTACAAAATTCCTCAATGGCTGTAACAGTACTGCAAAATACCCCTACACACATAGATCCTAATGGCTGCAAAGGCAGCTGCAAGATACCACTAATTACACAGAATCATTACCTGCAACAGCAGCTGCAAACAAACTAAAACACACAACAAACTAATCAGAACCTGGGTTAATGCCATTGTCTCCTCCTCTGTCTCTTTACTGGTCGCTGTCCACTGTCAAAAGGCTTCCCACCAATGGAAGTCCACTCCAATACCCATGGATCTGCATACAGGGTGCTCGACCCCTCTTTCAAGGCACCCCTGCGGCCTGTAGAGGACACCTGCGGCCTGAGAAAACCCTCTCTGCACTTCCCTATCCCTCGATCCAGCTAGAAGAGACAGTCTGCGGCCTCCCTAACCATCTCGGCTTGCTCTATAACCCTCACGGGTCTCCCAGATCTTCGGAGATGTATATCCATCCTCAATAAAACCATCAGCGGCCTCACCAAAATGCCAAACCCTGCAAAGAAAGTAACTCAGCCCCTCAAGGAAGTACCACGATTTCTAAGTCAAATCTATGCAGCAATCAACTGAAGATGAATTCTCAAAACGAAGTCACGAAGAAGCTCCAATGAAGACCCTGGTTGAATCCTCCTATTTGTCCAGCTAGGGTAGATATCTCACTACCGAAACCAAACATCAAATGGTGGAAGGGTTTTGCCCAAAACCCTAATGAAAATCTTGGCTCCAAGAGCACATCAACAAGAGATCAAATCATAAGGATAAGAAGTGAGGGGTTACCCTTCTTTTATACTTTCAAGGAACTCCCCTGATGTCGACATCCAAGGTACCTGACCTAACTATGACCCATGCCGACATTATTATAATGCTACCCTCGCAGGGGTGCGGAGATCCCGTTTGCATGAAAATAAGTGCTGGTGTTTAAAAACACCCAGTAGAAACCAGTTGTCTTCGACATTGATAATCTTCATGGAATGAGTTGACCTCCGTGCTAAACGAGCGGTCAACAAAACCCACATCTTCAACTTCAGGTGTGATTCGCAACGTTCCCGTTGTTGTTGGCACGGTTCGAGTGGTATCCACATTTCGAATCTGGGGCCTGCGAGAAGATTACTACCCTCTGTTATTAGGTGCCCCATATATGTATTATGTTAAGAAAAGATTATCAGCTGCAGCAGCAGCTACACTATTTGCCGATTCTGATTTTATAGAGATACCTGATACAGTATCGTTGATAGATGTGGAGGTGGCAACTAAGTATTTGGATAAGATGATGGATGACGTAGGTAAGCAGTTCGATGAGATGCAGCGTAGGGATGAGTTGGTTCCACAGACTATGCATTTCGTACCAGGTGCCCAATATATCGATGATCCATTAACTGTGCAGCCTAACACACAGGTATGCAAAGATTGTTTGTGTATATGTAATAATCCCTAACTAGGATAGGCTAGAGTATTGTATTTACTGTCCAGAATTAGATTTCTCTTTATATGAATTCTGTCAAACACTTTGCAAGATCACTGTGTATTACTGCTGGTATTTTTCACAAACCACTTGGCATACATTTCAAAGATAGACATAATACTCAATATTTTGTATGCATCCCATTACACAGAAAATAGAAGAGACAATTCTGGCATCTTTATTATGGCTTGTGCCCCAAAATCACAGCAGTACAAAATTCCTCAATGGCTGTAACAGTACTGCAAAATACCCCTACACACATAGATCCTAATGGCTGCAAAGGCAGCTGCAAGATACCACTAATTACACAGAATCATTACCTGCAACAGCAGCTGCAAACAAACTAAAACACACAACAAACTAATCAGAACCTGGGTTAATGCCATTGTCTCCTCCTCTGTCTCTTTACTGGTCGCTGTCCACTGTCAAAAGGCTTCCCACCAATGGAAGTCCACTCCAATACCCATGGATCTGCATACAGGGTGCTCGACCCCTCTTTCAAGGCACCCCTGCGGCCTGTAGAGGACACCTGCGGCCTGAGAAAACCCTCTCTGCACTTCCCTATCCCTCGATCCAGCTAGAAGAGACAGTCTGCGGCCTCCCTAACCATCTCGGCTTGCTCTATAACCCTCACGGGTCTCCCAGATCTTCGGAGATGTATATCCATCCTCAATAAAACCATCAGCGGCCTCACCAAAATGCCAAACCCTGCAAAGAAAGTAACTCAGCCCCTCAAGGAAGTACCACGATTTCTAAGTCAAATCTATGCAGCAATCAACTGAAGATGAATTCTCAAAACGAAGTCACGAAGAAGCTCCAATGAAGACCCTGGTTGAATCCTCCTATTTGTCCAGCTAGGGTAGATATCTCACTACCGAAACCAAACATCAAATGGTGGAAGGGTTTTGCCCAAAACCCTAATGAAAATCTTGGCTCCAAGAGCACATCAACAAGAGATCAAATCATAAGGATAAGAAGTGAGGGGTTACCCTTCTTTTATACTTTCCCAACCCCTTCGAGATCCTTCCTTCTTTCATTTAAACATTAAAAATTACTTTTTAATGTTTAAATAATTAATTATTTAATTAATATCACTTTAGGAATATGACACATCTTAACCAAGTGACATCTCCTTCTCCCTTTTTCATACTGACTATAGCCTACGGGAGTCGTATAGGTTATTGATTCATCCTCTGTCCTGATCAATTGGAAGGGGACATTACAGTATATTACTCAAAAGTCAAGGTGTATTTTTGAAGTTTTTGACAGTACACTAATGAACAAATCCATGTCCAGGCCTTGCACAATTCCTGCGAGACTGTAAGAAGACGAGAGGACAATGCAAGACCATCTAGAGTCATGGAGGATGCAGCTAAGTATATGGATGACATGGTTGCACGTACTTTGCATCAGGTACGAGGCACCTGATATATTTATGATCCATTAATGGTGCAGCACAGCACACAGGTATGCAAAGATTGTTTGTGTATATGTACTCGCAGATGTGATAAATTTGTTCTTTTTCATTCGAAATCAATTAAATTATTTTGATAAATATATACGGACATTGTAGCATTTCTTTGCTTGATTGCACAGATAGGAGCACCAGCATCTGCGAGACCAACAGAATGACAACAAGCACCAGGATTGCCACCTGCGAGAACAACAGAATGACAACAAGCACCATGATGGCATTGATGACTAGGCTAGACATGCTATTGTAGCAGATTATATATTAGGAGCCTAGATATTATACCTTCCAGGCCACATGTGCATTTTTACACATTCTGATCTCATACTTCATGGCCCACTTGGGTATTTGTGTAAATGATAAATAGTCATATGTGTACTTCGAGACACATGTAAACGTTATATATAGATTTCAATGAGAATTATTTTTGATCTTAAATATGTTCAGAATGTGGCTAAGATTCATTGAATTTCCTATTTCTTTTATGCAAAGATGTCTTAGTTGATTTGAGTTGCTTATGATAATTTATTCCGAGAATTATTATTTCTTATTCTTTTTCATTATATATGTTTTGGCCTTTTGGACTTTGTAAGACTTTCCTTCTGCACTATCAATCAACATAACACACAATTTTTTTTATCTATTTTTTTGTTTTGTAGAATTGTCTGGCCATGTTTGTTTCATCTTCACTGTTCTTAATTCTAATGATTGCTGGTATGGTGTAGGTTGGACCATAGACGATTTCAAATGTGAGTTGTTGATTTCTTGACCAGCTGCTTCATTCTTATTCAGTGTTGTATATGTTTGTGAATATGTGAATTTGTATTTGTTTTGCATGTGTATGTTTTGTAGCTGTTAGAATTTTAAGGGCAAACTAGAAACATAAATATCTTTTTAATTTTATTTACTACTGTAGTTTTGGATCAGCAATATATTCACAAATTCTGATGTAAAACCAATAACAGAAATAATACAATGGATCGGAATATTACGTTAGCAAAAACAAAGAACAGATATACCCGATGTGCTTGCTGTTGTCCTCTTTTCTGTATGCTCAGAAAAAGCTTTAAGGGTCATGGATCAAACCATCAGGGGTAGATCTCATCATGATCTTGTGAACAGTTTTGCCAAGAAGAACTTTAGGGAAATATCAGAAAAACAACCAGCATACCAATCAACAAGTACAAGGCTGAAAGGAGGACACCACTGTCCAAAAAGGAAACCACTAACAGCCTTAACAAAAACTGTCAAAAACAAAACTGCTATAGTAATAACAGCAGTTAGAGGGCTGCCTTACAAACCCTATTAAGGACAGCAAACACAGGTCACCATAGAAGGAACAAAAGCAGCATAAGGTGGCACTAGTAATCGGACAGCAGCAGTAAGCACCAACAGTGAGACAGTAGCAGCAAATAGCAAGGAGACAGTGGCAGCACATGTACAGGTGACAGTACCAGCAAGGAGACAACGGCAGGCTGGAAAAATACCCTTAGGGGTTGGTGGCAGCAACAGATAAGAAGGATAAACCCTCGGTGGCTACCCCAAGCAAAAACACGGATCAAGAGGAGGGCCGCACCACTTCTAATGACCAGAACAGGGGAGCCGCAGTACTATACCAGCAAGAGAATAATCAAGGAGGGAGCAGCACCATTATACCAGCAAGAGAAAGGATCCAAGGAGAGGGGCACACCTTATACCAGCAAGAGAAAACAGATCCAAGGAGGCCACACCCAAACTCAGCAAGAGGATCAGATCCAAGAAGGCTGCACCCTTTACCAAACTGAACAAGAAGGAGCTGCATCAAAAATTTCCAACCAAGGGAATGTTTGGAGGAAGAAGAATGAGTGAGAGAGTGAGGGAAGAGGTATCTCTTTTATAGTTTGGTAGGTGGGTTAGGGTTAGCTAAATTAATCCTAACTTTAGGGTTAGATTAAACCCTAATAAATTAAACAAATCAAATAATTAATATTTTAATCATAAAATATTAATTAGAAGTCAACAAGTCAAGGCAACCAGCATAGAACCAAACCACATAAACATTAAGGACGTGGCCCAAGCAAGGGGTTGCAAAGACAACAAGGTCAAAGGGGGGGGGGTTCTTCTTTAATGGCATAATGTCCACAAAGGCCTCATGATATAACTTATAAGCTTTTATCATCCCAGCATAAAAGGAATGTCAATGATGTGATCATGTCCTTCTTAATTGCTCCTAGGTCTCATAGACCATCCCGGGAGAGAAAAAGATCACACATCATCTCGGCTTGGTACTTAACCAAGAAACTACCTGGTCCTAGACCAGGATACCGCAGAACGTATCTGGGGGCCCTAGATCACAACTAGGGTCTTATTCACCAAGGAACACAACTAAGGATCAATCCAAGCACCGAGCAAAGATTCCCTAGACCACATCCAGGGGCCCTATAACATATATAGGGACTTATATCATCAAATTGCTTGGTCCTTGACCAAGAACCCCAACAATACACTGGGTGCCCTCACTAGGGTCTTTTGCCATGGCTCTAACTGCTTGGTCCTAGACCAAGAACCTTAGGAGTGTACTGGGGGCCCTAGATCTCATTAGGGTCTTTGCCATCCTCCAGGAGAATGGCTCTTGCAGCTGCTTAATTTTAACAGTAGCAAAATACCAACAGACTTGGAAAGAAGGCGTATTGGATCTATAATTTGTTTCCAAAACAAGTTGCACTCATCTTGGGCACTTATGTGATACCGTAGGCATAAGGAGAGATCTACATGAACAACAAGAAGCTGTTGATATTATGGTAGTTGCGGGAGGTATTTACCTCCACATGTAAACCTGATGAGAATAGAATACTCCGGGAAGCAAGAGAAACCCTAATGAGTTGGCTAATAACCCTAGAAGACTTGTCGTCTCAAGAAGATAATTTGTATTAGGTTATTAGCCTCCAAGAGAAGAAGTCGGCCAGAATAAATAATATATACTGAACAGACAGATACCCAGAATGAGAAGTCGGCCTAGGCAGTTAGCCAGAATCACTATAAATACAGGAGGCCAGTCTTCATTTTGGCAGGCAGTCTCAGTATTGCAGAGCAACATTTGTGCGCACTGTAGTTGCCCAGTTTCTGCGCAGGTTTGGAGGAGAGTTGCCGTTGCAGCTGCTGCAGCTAACAGTTACGCTTGGACTATCTCTTGGTTAGGGTTTGGACTATCTGATCAACTCTTGTTGGTGCGCTATCCTTGGGGAAAGGTGTGCTACCCTTTGTTTGGCTATCTAGCCTAGGGTTTGCTTCTGGAGTGATTCACTATCAAGGTTAAGGTGCTCGGAGGGTGGCTTAGGCCTATGGTTGGGTGACAATAGTGATATTGTCAATGGTAAAACGAGCACATCCATTATATTCTAACATGTTAGGGGCCCACACCTCCTTCATTCAGTCTAACCGCTAGAAGGAAACATAGCCGTAAGGATATTGAGCTCATTGAAGAATTGCCACTAGGGTTTCTAGCAGGAGCAGTCACCATAGCACTGTCGCTAGGGTTACTAGCAGGTGTAGTTGCAAAAACCCTAATCCTCTTGTTGAGGCACCTTAAGTGAAGGGATTGACCTAATTTCCAGATAGATCAATGCACCCTAGCCTAACACATCTCCTGATACTCTCAGCAAGCCAAGACGTCAAGTTTGAGTTTTTCGGTCAAATCTAGGGTTTGACCAAGTCAAAGCAGCGATGACTTACTCTATGAAGTCAGAAAACAAGTTAGATGGAGCTTCTAACTTCAGAGCGTGGAAGACAAGGATTGACCTCATCCTTGCCAAGAATAAAGTGCTGGATATCGTGAAAGGAAAGATCGTGAAGCTAGAGTTTGAAGAAGGAAAAGAGAAGGAACCACAGAACGTTGTAGTTATGGAGAAGTTAAAAGATGGTGACATCAATGCTATGAGTATCATAGTGGAATCTATAAAAGACCACTTGATACCCTACATCTCCCATCTTGACTTATCGAAGAAGATGTACGATGCCCTAACAAACCTTTTCTCAGTCAGAAACATTGGACAAATAATGAGTCTGAAGAATGAGCTTCGTGACATGAAGATGAATGATGATGACAGCATAACATCATACTTTGTGAAGATCTCTCACTTAAGAGATCAACTACAAGCTATTGAAGAGATCATTTCAGAGAAGGAATTGGTAAACATAGTACTCAATGGTCTTCTCAAGACATGGGATGCATTTGCCGCAAGCATGAACACAAGGAAGGAGTATCCTACATTTGAAGAACTTTGGACTTGCTGTGCTCAAGAAGAATCTAGAATCAACGCAAAAGAGAAAACCCCAAAAGAAGTACGATGATCAAGCCTTCACAGCAAGGTTCAAGAATTTCAGGAACAAAAAGAAGTTTGGTTCAAGGAGGAAGCCAAATCAAGAGAAAGATATTTCAGAAATACAATGCTTTAGCTGTCGAAAGTATGGTCACTACAAGAATCATTGTCCCAAGCTAAAGAAAAGGAAGGAGAAACACGAAGCATCAATTGCCGAAGAAAAGGAACCTACAAAGAAGACTAAGCAGGATGAGAGAGACTTCTTCTTCTTAAGGTAACAATACTCTTCTTAGTTCTTGTACATATCTTGTTTGCATATTCTTTGTACACATCTTGTATATCTATCTCTTAGAAGATAATATGTTCCAAGAAGAACTATATCCATGAAAGAACAACAAGATAAGGATTACTATCATTATACAAGAAAGGATGAAATATATCAAACAAATCTTGTGGAATCTATTACAAGATAAGCCGAAATCATAATCAATCTTGAAGAAATCTAGAAGAAAGAAGTCAGCAATCAAGAGAAAATTGGAGAAAGACTTATGACGTTTTGAAGAAGGCAATAAGACGGAAGCGTGGACTTTGTTAAACGGAGGGAGCCGATTATATATTGCAGAAGACAATAAGGATACAGACGGAAGCGTAGTCTCTGTTAGACAGAGGGAGCCGATTATATGCACTCATACATGAAGCAAGGATTAGGAGGGAGCTAATCCTATGATCCATTGAAGATGATGAAGTATATATCCATGGTAGCAGCCATGAAAGATAGTACGTGTTCAGTTCAACCTCAGAAGAAGTCTTCTTCAAAGAGAAGCCTTAAAGTATCCCTGGTTGTCCACCCACATCCGTGATCCTATGATGAAAGGAAGAAGTGGAATCTTTAGGGCATGGAATCTATAAGAAACTCCATGGACCCAAGAGCTAAAGAAAAACACAAGAAAGAACATGAAGATTCCAAGAAAGAAAGAGAAGCCAGAACAACCAGTCATCATATCAAGAATCACAAGATTGCCAGCCTGATCTGAACTCACTAAAAGCAATCAAGCAGAGGAATTGAAAGTTGTGATGAAGAACAATGTATATATGCAAGCATTGCAAGATCCATAACTAGAGGTTCTCCCAGATGGAGGGAGAAGACTATGATGATTACTTGTTCCAGTAAACTAGACATACCTCTACATGAGTCATTATATCATCTGCAATATCCATGGGTTGGAGTTCTACATCAGATGAATGCAAAGATTGTTCTCCAGAGCAATTGAACAAAGAGCGTATGAGAAGCAACCTCAAGACTTTGAAGCATACGCTTGTATGCAGATGGAAGAAGATAACTCGGTGGAGAACCTCCAGTGCACAGCAAAAGCGTGGTGAAGATTTTCTATAACAAGGATATTGTATCAAGATGATTACTCAGTAGATTAGATCTCATGATGATAGAAGAAGTGCCGCATGGATATGTTCTTGTTTTCCAACAATGATGTACTCCATTGATAAGAGCTACATGAAGCCTTCAGAGAAAACCAGTGTTCCAGATTGAAGTACATTTGAAATCAAGCATTACATTATCCGTGATGAAGTCCAGAAAGGAGAAAGTGGTTCTCCAATACATATCTCCACAGATGAGCAGATAAGCAGACATTTTGGTAAAGCTTCTATCCAAGATGAAAGAGTTTGCGTACTCAAGCTGGAGCTCGGGGAGACAACTTCCTTATTGAAAAAGGAAGAGATGACTCCCAGGTTGGGAGGAAGTACTGATATGTATTGATTCATGGATAGTCATTTCTCAGTTCGAAAAATGGTCCAAGATGAGCAGTTTCCTTTCCAGTTCGGAAAGTGGATTGAGATTATGACAAACAACGATTTCCCATTGTGGTTAACATGGGAAATGGTCTAGATTGTTGATGTATCATAGACAACGACTTCCCATTGTGGTTAACATGGGGAGTGGTCTAGGGCAGTCTAACTTCTTGAGGGTTACTCAAGAAGACTGGCCTGCCTCGCCGGACAACGATTTCTCATTGTGGTTAACATGAGGAATGGTCCGTTTTGGAGGTTGATACAGGATAGTCTTTTCCTCTTGTGGTTAACAGAGGAAATGGTCTGGACAGTCATTCCTTAGGGTGTACTCATTCTCTTCAGGTTGCACTTTGTTTAGTGCCGGAGGAATGGCCCAGGGTGGGGAATGGTCCAGGCTCAACAATCAGGGACAGGCATTCCTTAAGGCAGATTCATTCTCTCCAGGTTACACTTTGTTTAGTGTCGGAGGAATGGCCCAGGGTGAGGAATGGTCCAAGCTCAGAAATCAGGACAATTATTCTTCCTTGCTTGAGAAGAATAGTCCAGATAACTCATCATTGATGACTTACTGTTTGAGGGCAGATGCTCTTTCAGGATCTCATAGATGTGAGTGGAAGAATGGCCCAGATGATTCAGTTTATATCATAACATTGTTTCTGTGCAGGTTGATATCAAATGATTGTTATGAAGATTGTACGATAGTAGATGTATAGTACTGTGGTGGATGTGTTCCACTGTTTGATCAAGTACTTGTGTGTTACTTGGTGTAGTAGTGTACCACTGGATTGTAGTTATGTACTACTATGGATAGACACAATTGTGTTCTATTTTGTCCTGATTGCCTTGAAGACTATCAACAGTATTGAAAATGATTATCATCTAGATGGATGATCAAAGGACAGAGATTTCCTAGACGAAAAATAGTTCAGAACATTTATTCTTCTAGATTAGAAGAATGGCTCTTGTGTCACTCTGTGGAGTGAGCATCATGTCTAATTACTCAGATAGAGTATGGTTCCGAGAGATGATGTAGCTGATGACACTGATGGTGATGATAGTGCTCATGATCTAGTCATGAGATAGTCTATACAACTATGTTGATGCTACCGGGTGAATGGTATGTTTGTGCTCAAGACCATTACCTGTAATACCTCCCTAGCTAGGAGCGAGTGTTGATATTATGGTAGCTGCGGGAGGTATTTACCTCCACATGTAAACCTGACGAGAATAGAATACTCCGGGAAGCAAGAGAAACCCTAATGAGTTGGCTAATAACCCTAGAAGACTTGTCGGCTCAAGAAGATAATTTGTATTAGGTTATTATCCTCCAAGAGAAGAAGTCGGCCATAATAAATAATATATATTGAACAGACAGATACCCAGAATGAGAAGTCGGCCCAGGCAGTTAGCCAGAATTACTATAAATACAGGAGGCCAGTCTTCATTCTGGTAGGCAGTCTCAGTATTGCAGAGCAACATTTGTGCGCACTGCAGTTGCCCAGTTTTTGCGCAGGTTTGGAGGAGAGCTGCCGTTGCAGCTGCTGCAATGACAACTCTCTTGGTTAGGGTTTGGACTATTTGATTAGCTCTTGTTGGTGCGCTATCCTTGGGGAAAGGTGCGCTACCCTTTGTTTGGCTATCTAGCCTAGGGTTTGCTTCTGGAGTGATTCTTTGTCAAGGTTAAGGTACTTGGAGGGTGGCTTCGGCCTATGGTTGGGTGACAATAGTGATATTGTCAATGGTAAAACGAGCACATCCATTATATTCTAACAGCAGCTACACGGATGATTCCACTTGGTAAGTTGGAATTACTGTGAAATTTCAATTTACTCTGTCACAGGACAATTGCGGCAGAGAAAAGAACACCCTTTTTTAGCATATCCATGGGCCACTACGCATTTCCACCATTTCAAGGATTTAAGTTCATGTTGTGAGAGATTACGTATGCTCAGTAAAAATACTCTAAACATAAGCTTGTATGAGAAAGAATCTTATTTGCCCTCTCTATCTTGCAGTTGTAGATTTGGTTTATGCTTCATATTAACTACCACTAATCAGGTTTTTTTCAGCTAATGGTGTTGGGGATAATCTGGAATTCTAGTGTATTGAGTTTGGCATAGATTGGGCAAACATTTGCATCAAATGATTTTGCATTATAAAGACAGGAAGGATAGATTCATGGAGTAGGCATAGAATGTTTGTACTGTATTTAGTGTGACAGTCACATATAATAATCAAACTATTTGACTGTTTCCATAACTAAATGTGTGAATGTCAGGGTGCTGTTTATTTATAGGACAGCCCTTGGCTTCACTCCTGCAAAATGCTGACTGCACTTTATTGCGTCAGTGAATCAAAGGAGCTTGTTTAGTATGTTCTTTATATGAATTGCCTGAGGTTACTTCTTCACCCACCGATTCGATTACTCCTTGCATCATGATTAATGTTGACAAGGAATAAATCCCTGTGTAGTCAGCTTTTGATGTCAAGGAACTTAAATAATTTTGCAGTTACAGCAATCAACACTTATGGCATAAATTTAAGCTGAAGTGACTGCAGAGCGTATGAAATGGGCGTTAGCTCAAGAATTTGAATAGAATAGAACGTTGCAACTTACAGCACACCTGTATAATATTGGGATATTGAGGTTGTGATGAGAATGGGAACTACTAAAGGATCTTTATGGCCATGTTGAGCATGGGTATACCATATCGCTTATGTCAACATGCTCTGTAATTTAGCAATTTTCATAGTTTGTATTTTATGGTTGATAGGGGAGAGCAATTAGTGGTTAGACAGCCAATGTTCAAGGATCATTAGACATGTCAGATGCCTGGCAAGTGATATATGAATCTATGACGAAAGAAAGAAGGTAAGCTGGCATGCACTGGAGCCGATGGCAATTCAATTTGGCATTATATTTGAAATTCCAATTTTGAACAGATTTATCAAGGAAAATTTTAAATCCATTAATTATTGGGTTTGGTCTAGATATTGTGCATACTGTGAGTTGTATTATTACTGGCAGTTGTTTTGAAACACATACTTCTATCTGTTGACGGATTTCCTACAATAGGTGCCTTTTGTATCCCTCTCAATGCTAATTTGTTCAAGAGTGGTCAGTTTCTGTTACATTATCATCCCTGTCTGTCCCTGCACAAGAAATGGCTCCTCTCCTTTACTGATTCACCATTAGGTGCCCACATTTTAACTTGGATGGCAAGTTGATCTAGTGTAGCTGTGGCTTTTGTCAGTGATAAAATTGGCAGCAAGCACAAGCTTGTGGAGCAGAATCAAATTTAGCTGATGTGTACTTATGGAAAATCTTGTATGCTGAATAATGATTTTCAAGGTGTGCGGGCACTTTAGCTGGTAAGATTTTGGGTCTTTCCAGCATCAAACCCTTACTGATGATGGAGACAGAGGAATCTGAACTGAGTTTTAGTTAGTCACTGTGATTTTTAAATTGTGGTCCAAACTTTGTTTTTCCCTAGGTGAGAAGAATTGTAACTTGAGTTAGGGGAATCGAGTTGCGATACAACTTTATATCAATGACATTCAAACTATAGATTTAAATTAAAGTTACATTCAAACCCTGTGCAGGTTAGGTGTCTGTGATAAAGGAAATATTCTCAGGATCAATTCAACAAAACTTATACCACTTAAGAGTCTATCCATGTTGTATTTAGTGTTTAGATTGATATGGATTCTGCTGGTTGGATGACATTTTGCTATTTTCTTCTGCACAAGTTGGTGTTCGAATGATGCTTTGTACTGTAAAGCTTTTCTTCACACTGCTGTTAGGTTTGGAAGCTTTGAACTCTTGCCTAGTTAAAAATGATGGCAGGCTCTATGAGTAGATGTTGCATGCTTAAGTTTGTAGAAAACAGATAAGCCAAATTGAATCGATGCTATAGTAGACTAAGCATAGGCCAATCTCAGTGTATGCAAAATAAATGTTTTGTTAACAATGGAAGCAGAATGAAGATGTATAGAGCGTAAATAAGGCAGAAGATGTACAATTTTGTTATCAAAGGATGATTAGAAATGTGTTTTCTTCTTCATCATCTCTTTTAATCAGTATTCATGTGCTTGTTTAAAAAAATACTAGTTTATTCCTTTTTACAGCAAACTTGTTAATAGAAATATGTATATTACTCGCTGAAATGTAAATAAAGACTGCAGTTGATAATCTTTTGGAAATATGTAATAAAATGAGGATTTTGAATTACTGTTGCATCATTTCTCTGATTAGATTGATAATGAAATGTAATGATGACTCTGTTCAATCTAAGTTTCATTTTTATTGATGTTTTGATTGGATCATAAGAGTAAGAGAATCTACACAGAGGTTCTACAGGTTGGTTCAGAGATGTAATTATTTTTGGCATTGTTTCTACTTTCAGTTGATATACAGGAATGTTCACTTCTTACATTCTATCTTCAACAGTTACGAGAACGCTGTATTTATCTTGCCTTGGTTATAAACCTCCCACAAAAAACATGGAAAATTTAGCTTTCAAGAAATTGTCCTTTATATGCTTAGTTTGTGTTGCTTTATTGAAGGTGGCTCAGAATTTATCATATGTAGTTATTTGTAAGGTACCAGCTCTATTATATCAGCAGAAAAGTGAAATAATGCAGAAAATAACACCGAGATAGCAACAGAATACGGAAATACTGCAGAGATAACAGCGGAACAACAAATTATATGGAACCACAGCACCAGAATTATACCTTTATTGATAGGAAACAAGGTTCACTTGCCTCTTCAAGGGGTCAACCTCCTGCAGAGCAGAGCTCTAGTACAATAATTCTTCAAGACAAAACTTTTCATACCCTCTACTCCTATTTATACTAAATCTATCTATCCAAAAGAACAATCTAGAGGAAGATCCTTATAGAAGCGGAAGCTTCTATTAGGTCTTCTTACATTTGACTTATTCCTCCTTATTGCTA
>CBVK0102900023.1:0-11272 GCA_900067695.1 Picea abies
TATTTATATGAGGGAAATTGCTCGATTGCATGGTATACCCAAGACAATTGTTTCTGATAGAGATCCAAAGTTTACATCAAATTTCTAGAAATGATTGTTTAAATGATTTCAAACAAATTTGAATTTTACAACAACTTATCATCCAGAATTTGATGGGAAAATAGAGAGGGTGAATCAAGTGATTGAGGATATGTTGAGGATGTATGTGATGGATAAACCATCAAAATGAGAAGACTATCTACACTTCGTATATTTTTCTTACAACAATGGGTACCAAGCATCTCTAAAGATGAGTCTATTTGAGGCACTTTATGGAAGAAGGTGCAACACACTAGTAAGCTAGGACAACCCAACAAATAGAGCAGTGGTTGGGCGAGATTTACTTAGAGAAATGGAAGAGCATATGAAAAAAATAAAGCAGAATTTAAAGGTTGCTCAGGAAAGGCAGAAAAGCTATGTTGATAAGGGCAGAATTCATAGGGAATTTAAAGTGGGTGATAATTTATTCTTGAAAGTGAAGTCCAACAGAAGTTCCATGAAGTTGGGAAATTGTTCAAAGTTGGCAGCTCGTTATTGTGGGCCATTTGAAATCCTAGAGAAGATTGGGCCTGTAGCTTATATTCTTGCATCACCTGCATCAATGTCTATTCATAATGTATTCCATGTGTCATTGCTCAAAAAGTATATACTTGATGTTAATCATATTATTGATTGCAATGTGATTTAGGTGGAGCAAGAAGGTGATTTTCAAGTGCATCCAGTGTGCATACTAGACTAGAATATCAAGAAGATTCGGAATCGATCCATAGATCTAGTAAAGGTCCAATGGACCTGGTACGGTCCCGAGGATGCAAAATGGGAGCACAAGGATGCTATACGGGCATAATATCTGCATATTTTTGAAGATTTTTGAAAATTTTGATAGTAATATTAAATAAAATGCTCTAAGGACAGTGCATAAATAAGGGGAGGGTAATGTAATACCCCAAGATCGAGCCCTAGTTGAAATTGTAAATATGTTTTATAGGCTGGTGAGCCAGATGATTATAAGCTAGGAGGCTTATGTGATGATTAGGCTAGAGAGCCTAGATGCTAAACGCCAATGAGCCTATTTTTTTATATGTAAACACTCATATCATTAATATAATACATTGTTTCATGTAGACCAACCACGATAAAAGAGTATGGGGGAATAAACTCCACTAGGAAGGGAAAGGGAGGGGCTAAGAGCTTAGAAAAGGGGCTAATATCTGTCTCTTGGAAAGGGAGGGGCTAAGAGCTTAGAAAAGGGGCTAATATAGAGGGCTTATCTCTAAGGGAATATTATATTATTATTCCTAAAGACTAAGGCAGGGATAAATCTCATATTATCCTAAGTTCTTATGTGAAGGTAAATGATCTACAAGTGGAGAGGAATGATCTCCTGGAGGGCCATGTGTCAATCAGAGTGCATGTAGTTGTATGTAGGGAAAATAATTTGTTTTCCCATCCTTCCCCATTCATGAATGCACTCACGCACGCAGTGATGGACCCCAACAGTTAAATCTCTCCATGCCTCATGCACACCTTCATCAATGATCCTGTAAATTTCATGTTATGTACAATGCACATGTACTTTGCTTGAGACCGTATTGTACCTTACCTGAATGTTGTTGTTTCCAACAAAGTTCCTTGCCTGAGTGTGGTCGTTGTCATTACCTATTCCATAACTGAACCTTGTTGCTGCCATCACCCATACATGGTTGACTTAAGAGTTGGAAAGAAGAAGCAGGTTCTTAGGCCTGTGGATTGAAGAGGCGGGTTGTCAGGCCCATGAGCAACTCTATCCAGGTGAGAGTTGTTGGGGAAGTGATTTCCTAAGGGATCCTAGTTGTATCTACAGTGCTTAGAGACTTCCTATCTAGCCTGTTGTTGAAGCCCTGAAAGGGAAGTGTGGCAGTCAAAGGACTATTGAGAAGAGAAGGGGCACACTTCCTGGGGTGGGACAGGCATGTGGGAAATGAGAGGTTGTGAGTTGTTAGTGTATGTTATCTCCTGGGTTGAAATCCTTCCTGTTGATTGTGTAACTTCCTATTGCCTCAACCTAGCCTAGGAATCCATTTACTTGGGTGGAATTTAGTCCCAACTCGGGGGTGACCCACTGCTGAGAGTGATGAGTAGCATGGTCTAAGGCTGGAAGGACCGTGGAAGGTCTACATGCAGTTGGTGGTATTCTATAAAATATAAGTATCAATTGTGTGTTCATTGCATGCTGGGTATTTATTCTTGTCGTTATATTTATGGGTATTACCTATGTATGTTGCATGTATATATTTACTGTTATTTACACATGAATTTTTGTATTAGCAGAATGTAGTTGTTTGTGTTGTAATTTTTAAGTGGCATGACACAGTCTAGGTAGGATGGGTATGTTACAATGTATTAAGTTCTGCAAGATTTGAAGGGTGGCATAGCCCAACAGGTCTAAGGTGGGGTTTATTACACATGGTGTGCATGTCGATACAGCCAAGATCAGATTCATTCATTATTGGCCATCCCCAACAAGACTCACCGAGCTTCGGCGCTTCTTAGGCATCACCAGCTTATATCACAGATTTGTATTGGGGTTCTTGCATATCACATGGACTCTCTGCCAAGTGACCAAGGGTGATTGAAAAGTCAAATTTGTGTGGGGAAAATCATAGAAAAAATATTTTGATGGTTTTAAAAATTGCTTATGCTCAGCCTTGGTGCTCACCTTACCTGATCTGCAACAACCATATGAGACTAAGACCAATGCTTCCAATTATTCTATTGGTGTTTCTCTCAACACGATCATCTAGTTTCATGTCATAGTGAGAAACTCTCATATTCATTTTGTAGGTACCCCACCTATGACAAAGAAATGTATTACATCATACAAGCCTACCACTAATGGAAGAATTACATTCTAGGGAAGGAGAAAGTCATCCATACAAATCACAGGCCTCTGCAGTTCATGTAGACACAAAGAAAATTGCAGAATGAACACCATAAAAAGTGGCCCACATACTCACAATAGTTTCACCTCAACATTAATTATAAGAAAGGGATCACCAATTGCATCACTAACTTCCCTAGTCGACCTCCAGTTGCATCACTAACCATGGTGCTCGACTCTTGGAGGCATGAGACCTCCAGGTGGTCCCAACTCTATGATAGTGATCCTAACTTCACTAGGACCTACCAGATGTTGGGAGTAGGAACGGTCGTTTCCAAATTCCATCTTCAGGATGGATTTGTATTTCATCCAGGTCATCTCTACATTCCTTCAAGCGAGCATGCAAAGCTAATTTGGGAAGCCCACTATAGTCAAGTGGCAAGACATTTTGGCGTGGAGAAGAATGTAAAATAAAATAAAAAAACTGTATCAAACCAAGTCCCAATATATAAGTATCAAAGTTTTGATACCACAACCTTGGAGTTTGTTTTAATCCATAGAGGTATTTTTTTAGCTTGCAAACCAACTCTTTATTTTTCTTCACTGCAAAACCTTCTGGATGTTTCATGTAGATTTCTTCTTCAATATCCCCATGTAGGGATTTTTTATTCACATCCATGTTCTCTACTTCAATATCAAAATCAAAAACAATAGACAAAAGAAATCTAATAGAAGATAATTTCGCAACAAGAGAAAAAAATTTCTCTGAAATTAATTCCCTCTACTTGGGAATATCCCTTTTCTACTAAAAAAGCTTTGTGCTTCTCCACTTTACCTTTTGTATTCATATTCTTCTTAAACACCCATTACCAATGAATTTTGTTCCAATTGGAAACTCAACTAGATCCCAAGCCTCATTCTTATCCAAGGTATCATTTCTTCAACCATGGCCTTCTTTCCCAAGTTTACTATCCTCTAAATCCACTAATCTATCTTGAATATGAATCCATATAAGGATTCAAAACATCGATAAAAATGAACTCCAATGTGAATAATCCATAAGACAACTCTAAAAAATCACACCACAAGAACCTAAAAACAATTTTTGGATCATCATCAATAATAGATAAAGAAAACTAAAATGAAAATTAGGTGGAGTATACCTTTCTAGTTCCCTTATTTTTCAAACTATTATCCTCAAAGATAGAGTATGAATTTCTTCTTCTTCTTATTCATCTTCTTCTATGGATTCAGATTATTCATCCTCTAACTCAAACTCTATTATCTGTGTTTATTTTTTCCTTCGTAGGACTTCCTATTTGGCAACATATTTAACCTCTCTAAAAACAGCATATTGACTGTAAATAGTCTTCTTTGTTACGAGGTTCCAAAGTGTATAACCTTTTATACCATATTTATAACCAATAAAGATACATTTTTCATCTTTGTTATCCATATTACTCCTATTTTCCTTTGGAAAATGTATAAAAGCATCATAACCAAAAACTTTGAGATGTTTAAGAGAGGGTTTTTTACTAGTCCATGCCTCACGTAGATTTTTGTCAATCAATGTTGATGAGGGTGATCAATTTTCCAAGTAATATTTAGTATCCACTACCTTTTCATGTAATTATATCCTAACTCAGAACCACTGAACATGCTCCTCACCTTCTCCATCAACGTCCTATTCATTCTTTCACTAACCCCATTCTTTTGAGGTGTGTATGGAGTATTCTTTGGACTTTCTATTCCACACTTATTATAGAATTCTTTGAATTAAATTCCATAGAACTTGTTATGCACCGAATAACCAAAATAGTATAAAGAGAGAGAGCGAGAGAGAGAGAGAGAGAGAGAGAGAGAGAGAGAGAGAGAGATAACTCCATGCCTTGATTAAGAGAGAAGAATAAATTTGAAGCCTCTTCAAGGGGGAAACCTTATTTTACAATAGAAAAAATGTACTAGATGAGATGATCCTAAAACTATGTCTCCTTGGTATATGTAAGAGACAAATGATACAATTACAATTAAAAGGTCTAGCTGACAATACTAATATAGCAATATAAATGTAAAATCTTTCTTTTGAACATCTAGTGAGAAAAATTGTGTGATTACACCATGGTGTCCCTTTTTGAGTAATTTTGTCATGCTATTATAGATGATCACTTTAGAGGGTTTCCCTTGGATACTTTTGATTTCAATTTCCTTTCCTTTTGAGGAAAATCTCTTGAAAATTTCCTAAAAATTAAGATACATTGTTCCCCATGAATGTAACCATTGGATCCCTAATACAACATCAACACCATCCATTTGGATTGCAATCACAGGACTATCCAATAAATACTCACCCATATTGAGCTTAATATTATGGAACTTCCCTGAACAATTTATGGTACCTCCATATGCAATCATTACTTAAAACTATGGTGTTGGAAATACAAAGTAGTTGAGAAGTTTCGCTAATTTTCAATTAATGAAGTTATGGGTACTACCATAATCAATCAACATTGTTACCTTTTTATTTTTTATATACCCTTCTATATTGAGGTTTTTTGGAGTACTAATGTCAACCAATGCATGACAATATATGGTTGAATTAGTCTCTTCTATTTCTAGGTCTTCCAATGGTTTTGATTCTTGATCTTCTTCCTATTCATAGTCTATGTAGGATAATGTATTCTCACTGAATTTACGCCCCTTAATATACTTGTTATAACGGTTGAAACATACTCCCTTTTATTTTATTTCATCCATTTTCTTAGGTTTCAACCTCTTAGGTTGAGTAAGGTTAGATGAGGGGGCATGGTACTCTCTATAATTGTTATTGGCCACTCTTCTAGTAACCATATTTTTACCTTCAACTTTCCTTTCCACACTAAAAGCATTCTCTAGGGATTTGGGTTTGAAGAGACAGACCTCATGTTGAATGATCCTATGGAATGTTCTTTACCCTGAGACTTAGTTTTTGGAATTTACAAATGTACTCTGTAATTAGACCTCTTTGTTAAATATTTATCAATTGTCTAAAGAATGTATGTATTGTTATATCTCGATAATGTGATATCAATTCATCCTTAAAGATGGACCAAGAGTCAACAGAATCCTTTTTTTAATCACTAATCCATTGATACTAGACAAATTGATCATTTTCTAAATACAAGGAGTCAAAAGTTACCTTTTGTAATGTTGTCACTTGGTGTAGATAAAAGAATTGCTCCATCTAGAATATGCATGTTATAGAATTTTACCATTAAACTTCCTCATATCAATCTTAGGAATTAAGTAGTTCCTTAGTGCCAAGTTGAACCCCCAATGATGTAGATATTGGAATGATGAATGATCATGATTCTAAGATTCAATATCTTTTCTCCCCAATCATTTTGGAATATTCCACATATGTGACTAAGGTTCAACACAATTGTTATCCTAATTTTCATGATTTCCTTGCATCTTGATATCCCCATTAGGTAATCTCTCATCTAGGGTATGTAAGATGAAATTTTGTAATTGTTCCATCCTTCAATCCATAAAATTTTCCATTTTATCTTCCATTTCCCTTTTAAATATTTCCTAGGATTGTAAGAAATCCACAAGTTTCAAAACACTAACGCTCATTTAATCAACTTGGTTTTTTAATTGGAATAACTTATTTTCGAAATCTTCACTTTCTTCAGATGTCATGTGTGAGTTTTATGAAGGTTCACTGGGAGTAGAAATTCTTCCATAACCCCTTTCCATTTGAAAAAATAATAATACTCTTATTTTTCTCCTTAGCACAATTTTTAAATCACTAAAAAAATTTCTTCCAATCAAAACTTATGCCAATTGTAAGTCATGTACCTTTAAAACCCAATTGGAAGATTGTCTTGTTGATTGACCTTTTTCTTGTTGCACCTTTGAAATTGTATCCCTTCTGAGTCTGAAATTTTGGTCTATGGCCCTCTGTTTTTTTCTCTATAATTCCATAGGTATGACCAAAATTTGATGTGCCAAGTAAAATTTATGGTAACTTTACCAAAACTTGTTGATTTTTTACCTTTTCTAGAGAGTGAATTTGTAAAAAATACCACATGTCCAATATTTTAGATATGTTTCTAAACTTTTTACTTAAAATAATATGATCTATATTTTTTTCCAAATAAACTTGCAACACTCAATTTGGACTTTCCTATCTCTATATATTATAGTTCTACCAAGAACACTTGTTTGGGACTAAATTTAGGACTAGTGAAAAACCCTAGTTTCCATAGCCTATATTTCCAAAAATATATCATATAATAACCTAGAATTTATACCACAAGTACTTTGACATGTCTCCCCATATTTTTGAAAATATTAAAGTCTAAAACTTCACCTAAAAAATGTTAAAGTGAAAACCCCAATATAACTTGTTTGACACTAATTTCAAGATTAGTAAAAACTCTAACTTCCACAAGCTATATCTCAAAAATTATAATGATACAAAACCTAAAACATTTACCATAAGTACTTCGATATGTCTCCTTAGGATCTTAAAAATTTCATAGTTTAAAACTTATTTGAAAAAATGTATAATGAAAATTCCAAGATGCCCTGTTTAAAGGGGTAAAACCCTAGGATCATAAGCTCCGATACAAAAATGTTATGCACCAAACAACGAAAATAGTAGAGAGAGAGAGAGAGAGAGAGAGAGAGAGAGAGAGAGAGAGAGAGAGAGAAGTAACCCCATGCCTTTATAAAGATATAATAATTAATGTGAAGCCTCTTTGATGGGGTGACCTCTTTTTACAATAGAACAAATGTACCAGATGAGATGATCCTAAAACTAGGTATCCTTGGTATATATGTAGGAGACCAACCCTACAATTATAATTAAAGGGTATAGTTGAAAATACTAATATAACAATAGAAATATAACAACTCAATATCTAGGGCTATATATGGGGCTTTATTATTAACATGAGGCTTTTTCTATGGCTTAACAAAACTCTCCACTATTATTTGTCCTTAACATTACCTTCATTTTCTTCTCTACAAGAGCCTTAAACTCTTTAAATTTATCAAAGACCTCAAATTTATTTCGAATGAAATAAATCCATTTGTTCCTTGAGAAATCGTCTATGAATGAAATATAATACACATATTTACCTAATTATGGAACAAGAATAGGTCCAAACACATCACTATGTATCATCTCTAAGATTCCCTTTTCTCTCGTAGCACTAACTGAGAATCTTACCAGATTTTGTTTACCATATATACAATATTCACAAAAACTGAAATCTAGTGTGCAATAAGAAATACCTCCAAACATACCTTTACCATTTAATTCTCAAAGGCCTTTCTCTTGAATATGTCATATTCTTTGATGCCATAACATTTTCTTTCCTCCAAATATAGTAGGGGTTCTATATTCTTCATTTCCACCTTCAAGAACAACAAAACTATTGTACCATTATTGATAGTTCTTCTCAATAGCTTGTATAGAGTTCCATTCCAAACTTCCCTCATCAAAACCATTTCTTGTCGAACCATTTTCTAGGTTTCCTTTTCAAACACAGTCTCTACACCTTTATCACTCATCTTACTTATGAATATCAAGTTTCTAGTTAGCTCTAGAATGTGACAAACTCCAGGGAGTGTTCTAATCTTTCCATCCTTAAGTATCAACTTAACTCTTACATGTCCTGTGATTCTGGATATTGAGTCATCTCCTAAGAAAAGATCACCCCCATTATACTTTTCATATTCATAAAACCACTCCCTATGAGCATTCATATGAAAAGAAGAACCTGAGTCTATTAACTACACATTTTTTCTATGACTATGCATGGTTTCTTCCTCATTTATTTTGATAGCAAGGATGCAACCACATAATTAAAATTTAATGTGGTTACATTACTCTCAATATCTACAACCAAACTGTCCCATGAATATGGAAAATAACATAGTAAACTATTGCACTTATCTTCATTATAAATTTTAATATCGACATACAACAACTAACTTACCATAGTGTTAAAGGCATTTAGATTCTATATGTTGAGTCTCAATCATGCATCCTTATAAGGTACAACTTATTTCTAAGGAAATTTTTTTTACCAGGGACTTAGATGGATACGGAGTCCCTAAATTAATCCATAACACCTTGGTTGTAGCTTCTCCCAAGACATTCAGTGACATTGAATATGAAAGACACAAACAGATTGTGTTATTTTCCTTCCTATCCAACTTCGTCCATTCTATCGCCACCATACCCATAGGTGTAGCATTGGGATCTACAGTGACCCGCTATTATTTGTATACAATAAGGTCCTCCATCTTAAGCTTCCATAGCTCGAAGATTTGACCATTAAATTTCTCGATCTCAATTTTAGAACTACTCGCCATTCTCTTTCAACACAAGAATGAACATTGCAATCTCCCACTGAAACTATGTTTATCACAGACCCGAGATAAAGTTCTCTATAAAAAATGATCCAAAGCCTTAGCAACAAAGGTGCCCCCTTGAAACCAATAGCCTAGATCTAATACCAATTGTATGTTTTAAACCTTTGAAGTGAAACAATGCATACATATTATTAAGAAAAATAAAAATAACAAAAATGGAAAACACATAGTGCACGGAGATTTACCTTGAAACGCTTAACTGGGAAAACCAACAAACCTTAGAGCCACACCTTTGTCTTTTTCATTATATTAAATTCATTATTCACAACATAATATATAGATATTCTACAGCATCCAAAACCCTAATTTGTCAACCTGGATTATATTACAACCCTAATTCCTTAACCAAAATTAGACTACAATGGGAAAAAAAACCATTGGCTAAAAAACATAAAACATGCCACAAGAAGAGAACCAAAAATAACCCAAAAAAATTGGTTAGAGGCTATGCCTAAGAATCCTAGATACTCCCCCCCCCCCCCCCCCCCCCCCCCACCTCCTAAGAATACCTAGACCAATTCTAGCTTGATCCAAAGCTAAATTACCACCTACTTTGCCTCTCAAGTCGAATAGCATGAAACAAAATTTAAAAAAAAAAATTAGAAAAAAAAAATAGGAGACCCGGGATAATTTACCTTGCTTGTTGTGGCTCAACTTATATGCCACCTTGTTCACTAGGTCTCCCATCAAAATTCACACCTCTTGGCTTCCTTCCATCATTCCCTGATCCAGGAAATCCCCTAATAAATTGCTAAGATCTACAACTTTCCCACATCCTCCTCAATGCCATCATCTCCTAGCACCTGACCATCATATCAAAAATCCTCCAAGACATGGTTGTACTCAGCTTGGATAAGCTCCACACCTTCTATTCACTTGAAATAAATGCCTCCAACTTCAAGATGAATTTCCTCCATAGTGCCAAGTCGGTTAGCGACTGAATGACACATGGGGGGTGTCAAGGCCCCAATTGTAACCACCCCATCCAGTGGTCGTATTTAACAATATTAAAAATTATATATATCATTTGTTTTCTAAAGTTATGTTTTTTCATCTAGTTACGTATTATTAATTAATTTACAATGGTGCCAAGTCGGTTAGCGACTGAATGACACATGGGGGGTGTCAAGGCCCCAATTGTAACCACCCCATCCAGTGGTCGTATTTAACAATATTAAAAATTATATATATCATTTGTTTTCTAAAGTTATGTTTTTTCATCTAGTTACGTATTATTAATTAATTTACAATGCCATACATTTTTAATAAAATGTAAAATATTGTTTTTAAACATTTTTTTAGCTTTACTTCAATACGTCATTAATAGTTGTAGCTAAATAACACTACTTTTAAACATTTAGCAAAAAACATACATTTGTGATTTAGATGTAATGAAAAGAATACATAATTTGGAAGTTTTTTGTTTCAAACGCTATGTCAAACAAGGGTTGCATGGCAACGTAGTCCCTGCTTAGTTGGGAAATACATGTTGAACAATGAAACTTAATATAACTAAATGCACAAGTAATGAATATTTTTTGTCAAAAGATAATAATTGAGGGTTGTTTGTTATTCAAAATGTATAATGAACTGTAAGCTGAATGGAACTATAATATTGATAAATATAATAATAAATAATATATTAAATAATAAATATAATATAAATATAATAATGCATAATAATAAATACATGGTACAACTTTTTATATTTAGATGTGGTGATTGGTGAAATTCATTGATTATGTAATTAATTTTACATATTGAAAGACATGAAGGGAGCAATAACACTTCAATTCTATCAACCAATTAGAAATGATAAACACAAATATTTTTACTATATCCAAAAATATATATTTGTTTTCCTATGTTAAACATTACATTGCATACACATATTTATGGTAAAAGGAAAATTTATGTCACATCAAAAGCAAACTCATTGTTATA
>CBVK0102900043.1:0-28733 GCA_900067695.1 Picea abies
ATATATATATATATATATATATTAGACTGCTATTAAATAATGATTTTTGGTAATATTTAGACAACGAATTTTGTAATGTTTAAACAATGATTTGGTAATATTTAGACAATGATTTTGTAATACTTACTCAACAATTTTTGAAATTTTTAGACAACGCATTTTGTAGTGTTTAGATAGCGTTATTACATTATTGAAGGAAAACAAATTTACATGTCTTCCCTATGCATTTATACATGTCTTCTCTACAAATTTATATCTTCTTTGTGAATTTACATGCTCTGCGAATGTATGTCTGTGTTTTTCATGGCGTTTTTTCCCAGCTAAGGTAGCAGCCCTGGGTGAAATTCTTGGCATTTTGACATAGGGATTTTCCCCGTCTTTACCCAGCCATATCTTTACTAGACAACTTTATGAATGGGTAGCGATTTAATATGTTGACAGTAATATTTTGACTATGTTTTATCACATTGGAAGTTTTTGAATAAACAACTTTATTTCTGCATGTTGAACAAACAACACTATCACATATATTTAATAGACAACGTGTTTATCATTAATAGACAACGCATTTAGGGATGATTTTAAGGATGAAAATTTATTTTGAAATTTAGAAACCTTGGCGAATCTTACTAATCCTTCATATGCCTACTATAAATGTATGGCAATATTTTTGTAAAGATATTCAAATTTCTAAGGATAAATATTCAAATTTCTAAGTATTTTATATAGTTTTTATAAAATTTTGGCAATTTTTAAGGTAAAATAATTTTATCCTATAGAATTTGGGCGAATCATTTTTAAAATAGCGAATCTCATTTTTGGAAAAACCATGGAAAATTAGCCCATGAGTGAAATTTAGCCCCTAAAATCATCCATGATATTACACGTTTATCATTAATAGACAACATGTTATATTTAATAGATAACGTGTTTAGAGAGAGGTATCAGTTGCTATGTATAGATTCTTGGCCACGAATTTAATAATAATGTGTGTGTAATTGCAATAGAATTGCAATAAATGTGTGTATAAAGATTTTGGACAACAATACCATCATTAATAATCAGCGATATCATACCTTTAATAAACAACCATATCATATATCTGATAGATAGCCTTATCATATATTTAATCTACAACAATCTCACATATATTTAATGGAAAACATGTTTAACATTGTATGATTGTATTTTTATCATTTGTCATTGTGTATGACAATGATTTGAAGATTAATGATTTATAGACAACGATGTCATATACTTCTAGACAAATGGACTATTAGATAATTCTATGCCAGTTAGCGATAGATTAGGATTAAGATAAATCTATGTTAGTGGTTATAAAAGGGATGTGCAATGAAACTTAACAAACTATTAAAAGTTGGTTTAGGATTGGCTCGAGGGACCTAGATTATCTCAATACTCCGAGATGAAAACTGATATGATTAAGTGCATGAACCATGGATTTATATTCTTTTGATACTATTGTAAAATGTTGTAGAAGATAGCGAACATTACCAAGCATATAGATTTTAAATAATAAAGATTTCATGGACATGGGATGATATGATATAGATACAATTTCATTGCTACAAACAGGTTCAATGGGTTCACACTTTAGGATCATCTTTCTAGGAATGTTTGATTTTTGAGTCTCTAACTTATAATTTAATGGTTTATTGGTGTAATAGTTTAATATATTGCGCTAGATTAATGGGTGAGGGATTAATAGTTTTATTAGCTAAAACGATTAATAGTTTAACAATTAATTGGTTCTATGTGCCTTGAGCCTTAAGTTGAGTTGAAATGGTGGTTGGTCATAGTTGTTTCACCACACATGTTTGCCTTGTAGGAACCAGACATACTTCGTTCGGCTGTGCAATTTATTTTTGAGTGTTGTTCACCTTGCGTCTTGTCAACTTGTTGCTTGGGTGCTTGGGTATAGTCTTCATGTATTCACTGACAGATATTTCGGTCTCCTAGTGCAAGTGATTTATCTTGGGTTAAAGGTCTAGATATGTTATGTTCCGCCATGGTTACTGTCACGCCTATCGCCTTGTGATGACATGATTCTCGATGAGGGTATCATTGCGTGCCCTAATGGATAGATGTGAATAATAACCTGGCTGGAGTCTTGTGCTTCCCGATGTGGGCGTTGTTCATTGTATTTGATGTTGGTACTTGGTTTTGTAACGCCTTAATGTGGTTGGTTTTGCATGTCATATTGGTTTCTAGTTACTGGTCATCAAAGCCAATTGTCAGGTTGTTGATTTTGTCCCTTATCTTGTAGGCATGGTATTGCTCATGTCAGGCGGGTAGCCATTTTATCTGCCTATTGACTATCTCATGTTTTGACCAGTTGCATGATGCGCTATTATGCTAAGTCATTGTTGTTTGTTTCCTGAATGTATAAGTTGTGTTCGTCGTCAAGTTGTGTTGGTTAATTGTTGTCGTTGATTTTCTTAATGCTTAAAACAAACAAAAAAAAATTGCACTTTCTTGTGTCGCATGTGGTCGTAATGATGGGGGTCGTTACAAATTTACCTTCTAGGTGATCCACTTGTTTTCTTTTTCTTCTTGTAGATGCTTTTTTTCTGTCAAGTGCGTGTCTTTGGAAGAATTGTCCTCTTTTTTTGTTTCGTGACCAGAGTTCTTAGAGAAATTGTTGTTGACCTCTTCCTCTTTTTCATTTTCTTCTGGACTCTTCTTCATTATTGTATTGTGTAGAAACATTTCGTTTAATTCTTGTTGGTCTTCCTGTTCTTTCTTCGGTTTCTCATTATCTTCTTTAAACACTTGTAATTCCACAATAAGGTTTTTCATTGTTTCCAAAACTTGGGTGGTTGAACTTCCTTCAATGTTATGATCTAGGTATCCATGAAGATCTTGATTTGGATTCCCTTCAGTTTTTTTCCTTCTTCCTTATGTGCTGACATTTTCACAATAGACAATTTTCTTTTATGTTTGTAACAGTAAATGTGTTTGTTAGATTTTCTTCAAGGAAACAAAAAAAAAAATTGAAATTCGGTGCTGCCCTGAGGTCCAGGCACTGTAACCTATAGCTCTGATACCATATGTAATGTACCCCAAATTCCACCTAAACAATTTTTTTTTTAAAGGGGAGCACTATCGTCTAAACTCTCATGACAAATGTTGTGACACAATGAATAATTAATTCCTAAACCAGTTGATGTATATATATACCTGGAAAAGTCACAACTCCTTCTAAATGGTGTGCAAGGGATCTTAAGGTCCATACACTTTCTTCCACTAGGCATTTCTACTAACATTATTAATGTAATTGTTAATATAATAGTGGTTAGGCCTGTCATGGTCCATAGTCTAGACCTAACCAGGAAACCCACTCATATAAGTCCTAGCTATATTATTAAGCATAACACAAGGCACTTATAAAATACAACTCGTATAATTCCTAGATATATAACACAAGGAACTTATAAAATACAAAAACTATACACCATAATCTAACTATACTTTATGTAATTCATACTTTAACACTAGCGTATAATGAGAATGGGCCTAGGTCCTAACTTTTGTGCTAGGAGGTTGGCGAGGTTCCAAAGTGTTTCTACATGTTGAATTAAAAATTAGAGTTAATGACATATAGTTGAAGCCATATTTACCTATAACCCTGGTCTGCATCAACCATAACTTCTAGATTGTACACAATTCAATAAGAATTAACGAACCGATCATTAGACAATTGAATTCTAGCCTTGGGAATTAAGTTGGTTTTATCCATTAATGGTGGTAGGTAACCTTTGTTTCAGGTCAGACGTTTTTGCAAGGAAGAGCCACTACAGACTTTCCACCTCAACCAAATTCACATGGCAATGAGAGGTTGGCATACACTTTGTTATCACTCCAAGAAACTCTTTTGGGTTGTAGGCCAAAGATTCTTGGTAACTCAAGAATATGGTAAATTTGGTATGCTTGGATCAATGGGATAACTCAATGGCTAATGAGAAGAACAACTTATCATGCATTCAAATAAGATAGTGCTTTTAGAAAACAATAATCAGACATCAAAGTTGAGCAGGGGATGAAGAATACTAGTCTAGATCACTGAATACAACAATGTGTAGGGTCATACAAGACAACAAGTCTTTAATTCAAGATCATGAGCTTAATAAGAATATGACAGTTCTTAGAAGCTGAGCTAAACTGAAATAAAGTGCAGAATAATGAAATATATGAAAGAATCTGACATTGAAAACAAAAGAGGAATGTGATTATATTATCAATATAAGAATTCTAGTACAATAGAAAAAAGTATCCAGGATTGAACCCCCAGTTCCTCTCATATCTTTAGCTTTATAACTTTACAATACAATTTTTAGATTCTAAAAGAATGGATCAGATATGCTAAATATAGAAAGTTAAAACTAATTTATTAAAGATAAGGAATGATCCTCAAAATGAGGTCAATTCCACACTTCATGATCTTCAGATGATGTAGAATCCTTGTGCAGTGAAGATAAGCCTTCCAAGGTTGTTTGATGACTCTTAAGAAAGCTGAAATTCGAATTTGCTAATTTTGGAAAAAACCCTGATTTACTGCCTCCAAAATAGGTGCCAAAACAACTTGAATACTTCCTCTAACCCTTTTACATCAAAAGTGGATCTTAGATGTAACTCTATAATTCAACATCTATCCACTAAAAGAGTTTTCAAGAGATTTGGATTAGTAAAACTTCGATCTAGGAAAAGTTTCACCAAATCTGGCCATGTCAGGTTTCACCAGCTAATTCACCTTACGATCTGCTAGTTAGCTAGTGAAAGATCTGCTTTTCACCAGCTAACTGGTTATAATTTCACCTTTTGCATTGGTGAAAGTTTTTTCTTGGTGAAAAATAGAAAAGAAGGTTAACCTTTAACATGTTTATTCCTGAGCTATTTATGAAGAGATCCATAATGATTGCCACATGTTTCATTAACTGTCGATTGTCTTCCATAATGATTGCATGTCTATTTAACCCCTCATTCAAGAATATCTGCCTGGTGTGAATAGATGTCAACAAGAGCAACTCCCAGCCATCAGTAAACTTCCTCATGGAATGAGATCGAAAATCAACCTCTTGTAAACCAGTGAAAGAAAGAGAGAATTTTACAATGGTTTTTCCTTCATAACCATCTCTTGATTTCCAATACCCCCAATCAACCATATTTTTTTTTCTAGTGAATGCATGGTGAATAATAACTAATTGTGGCCATAAAATAAGATCTTGATTTTTTTTCCATTTCTTCAGGTTCTGAGAATGAATGGTATGATTCTTCATGATCTGGTGAAGAGGCATAGCTCCATCCCATTAGGACATAGAATTCTTTATACAGTCCCAAGTATTCTTATCGTAGCACAGGATTTGGGGCATTGTATGCATGCATAACAAGGTTGTGAGTATCCATAAAATCTTTGGATTAACTCATGATTTTCTGGACTGTCGATTTGTTGAATTCAACATATCCAAATCCTTTAGAAACAACCTGAAGTATGCAAGATTTTATGCCTTCTGATGCATGATTTCTTTTTCTACAAAGCTACTTCCTCATGGCCTTTCTCACATACAACTTGGTGCTTGTATTTATTTAAAGATCACAATTTAAAGTTGATCTGGTACAATAATCCCATGTTTAGACATGACTTGTTTTGCATGTGCACATCAACCAATTAACATTTTATTATCCTCTAAGAATTTGTATGTTGGAACCTCAAGGTTGTAAGATGCATGACCCTTCCTAATTCAGCTAGATATGTCATAATGAGATCCATGACAAGGAAAAAACCAACCTCCATAATCTCCAACATTGGGCAAAGGAACACAACCAAGGTGGGTACAAACACCAACTACAACAAGCCACTGAACAGGAGAAGAATGCATCTATAATGTACACTAATATCTGGCCATGATAAGGATATGGCACCTCCAGAGGGTCGATGGCTCTGCCCTCTATAATTTTGTTAATGTTGCGGTCAGGAAATTCTCTTCATTTTGGCTCAAAGTGCTAATGAAATCTCATCACTATAATAGTAATACCCTATCAATGCCTGTATAATGCATTCTGTAACATTGGCATCTGCGATCTCAAATGGGCAAACTCGTCCCTGTATGAAATCTAGCTTCGAGTGGCTCAATATTCATGCAACCTACATTTCATAAACACTTGTAATCTGACTAGTTAAGCTCAAATCTCAAAACCCTTCGATTACCTGAAACTTGGTGTTAGTGCTTAGCTTGTTTGGTTTGTATTGAGAATTTTTGTGTCATGTGGATTCGGCACTTGCACCTGGCTTGTTGAACTGGCATGTGACTCTACATGATAATAATAGCTTGTTGTTCATCCTCTTGATATGTAAAAGAGAACTTATCGATCCCTAATATTGAAAAGATTATATCTCATGACTTGACACTCAGTTTTCCATGTGGAACAACTCCACAACAACACCAGACCGAAAATATGTCCAAACGGTTGGTATCGAGCTCGACAATGTGTCGGGCTTTGAGATTTCAATGTGATATTAACCTTAGACTTAGCATGAGGGTTAGGCTCGTGGTTTGACCTTATGTGTTGACTTATAACATAAACTCATGGATTAACTTATAGAATTTGGTCTATGTACTAGCCTTAAGCACTTTAACACACACCATTTCTTATAATAATAACAATAGTAAATCTAAAAGAGGCATAAGACTAGGTTCTAAGCAATACTAACAAGGTTTTTTTATTTTTTTAAAAATGCAGGTGAGAAGAGAAAGGCCATAGAGTTTCTGGAAAAAAACAATAAACAAGAGCTTGTTGAACACTATGGAGGTTAAGATACTGGCAAAGAAAATGAAGAAAATAATAAATCATTTGAAGAGTGATGGAAATATTCATCAAAATACCAGTGCATTTTTTATCGCTAACAACTGGCTCCAACTGGGATGGAGACCTCCCTATGAGGTTTCCAAGAACCTAGTAGTTCCAATAGCCTTTATCATTGGGCATAGAGTCATCTGGCTTGTACAATTGTTCCTCTGTAAACCTGCGGCCTACCTGTAGCTTGCCTGTAGCTTGCCTGTAACCTACCCTACTTATTTATGAGCTCAACAACTGAAAAGATCTAGTTGCTCATATGGAAAGCTTATTCTTCTGCCTACTCCTACACTAACCAACTATACTGCCTCTCATCAACTGAAGTCATGCTTCCAATGAATCCATGTGAGAAACCGATTTACCGACATCATGCTAGATCTTGGCCCCAAAAAAAATGGAAGCCATATCATACAGAAAAGAGGTTTGAAAGGATGATAAAACTTTCCTTCGTCTGACAAAAATGTTTTGATACTTAAGTTGCTCATGGATTCCAGAAAATCAACAAAAGGGTCATTAAAGTCATAATGAAATACCTCTTTGAACTGCTAATCCAACTCATTGTATTGTAGTTGTTGATTGCTTTCACTGGTCTCAATGTTGAATGTAAACTGCTCTTCTTCTGTCGAAAGAGAATGCAAACTCAACTGCTAATCTGAACCTCTCTGATCTTCTTCACCATCACTGGTCTCAATGTTGAAAATAGACTGCTCATCCTCTGTCAGAGAGTCATATAAGAAGGATTGTTGATATGAACTTTTCAGCACATCATCTTCTTCATTGTATCTGCTACAATCTTCCATTCGCTGCAAATCTTGAAATTGAGAGATACCCTTAGGATCTGTTGTAGATTCAAAACTATCATACGCTGATATAAAAATCTTCTCATCATTTTTCAATTTTTCAAAAGAGGCAATATGATCTTCATCTTTAAAGGTTTCGAAAGAAACAATATGATCATCTCTTTGTTGAAAAATAGGACTAGATGAAATTTTAGTAGTCAACAATCCTTCACAAGACTTAAAGTCTTCTTCCTCATCACTATATTTATCAAATATGGGAACATCAAGAACAATTTCTAATGATAGATATGAAGATTTTTGCATAGAGTCATCAACAATAGGATCTTGAAATATATTTGAAAAAATATCACCTTTTACCTCATCATATTCATCTTTCTCATCTAACATTGACATGTAAGGTACATAAGGAGAAATATAATCCTCATGCTGTCCTTCTTGGAGATTAGATGTTTTTTGAAAGTCTTGTTCTTCATAATTACTGCCACTTCTCTTGATCTGCAAATCTGAAAATTGTGGGCTAGTTTTACTTATTTCAATGGATATCTGACCAATAGAAAGCTGATCATTTCCATGTGTATCTAGAGAACATTCATCTCCTTTATAATCCATTTCTAGTTTATGTTGATGTGAAAGGACATCATCATAAAGATCATTAGAGATATGATGTAGATGATGAGGGAGATATTCTTCTGTATTTACATTTTCAACCTGAGAATGCAATTCATATTCTTCACAACAATAATTGAATGCAAACTCATCTGAATAGTACCTTTTACAATGCTCAGTGAATACTTGGTGAAAATCCTTCAAAGATGAAATACTGGAAGGAGGTAAAGAGAAATACCATTGACATGCATCACCATACAATGAAAACATGAACATCTTCATACGAACATCTTCATGCTGTAGATCTAATAGATCCATGCACTCATGAAACTTGAGGAGGTGTTCTACAAGATTGCCTTCTTTGCTCTCTTTAAAGATAGGCAGAAAATCTCCCCATTCTGACATATTAGGTACTGGATGTGGGAAACAAGGAACTGAAGAGAAATTGAGAGGTGCAAACTTCCGTGCCAAAAGAGCAGAAAATGCTTTTGACATATGAATGTTGTGGATTCGCCACTGAATTCGTCCTTCATGGAGTCGCCAGATAGATGATTACAACTGAATATATGTCTAGACTTTGTCTATCATCAAATTTGGATCTTGTCGTCTCCCAAGGAAGTTGAGCTTCAAACTCCTCTCCCCGGCAACGGCGCTAATTTGTTATCACTCCAAGAAACTCTTTGGGGTTGTAGGCCAAAGATGCTTGGTAACTCAAGAATATGCTAAATTTGGTATGCTTGGATCAATGGGATAACTCAATGGATAATGAGAAGAACACCTTATCATGCATTCAAATAAGACAGTGCTTTTAGAAAACAATAATCAGACAGCAAAGTTGAGCAGGGGATGAAGAATACTAGTCTAGATCACCGAATACAACAATGTGCAGGGTCATACAGGACATCAAGAAGTGTTTAATTCAAGTTCATGAGCTTAATAAGAAGATGACAGTTCTTAGAAGCTGAGCTAAACTGAAATAAAGTGCAAAATAATGAAATATATGAAAGAATATGACATTAAAAACATAAGAGGACTGTGATTCTATTATCAATATAAGAAGTCTAGTACAATAGAAAAAAGTATTTAGGATTGAACCCCTAGTTCCTCTCATATCTTCATCTTTATAGCTTTACAATACAATTTTCAGATCCTAAAAGAATGGATCAGATATGCTAAAGATAGAAAGTCAAAACTGATTTACAAAAGATGATGAATGATCCTCAAAATGAGGTCAATTCCACACTTCATGATCTTCAGATGATGTAGAATCCCTGTGCAGTGAAGATAAGCCTTCCAAGGATGTTTGATGACTCTTAAGAAAGTTGAAATTCAAATTTGATAATTTTGGAAAAAACACTGATTCACTGCCTCCAAAATAAGTGCCAAAACAACTTGAATACTTCCTCTAACCCTTTTATATAAAAAGTGGATCTTAGATCTAACTCTATAATTCAACATCTATCCATTAAAAGAGTTTTCAAGAGATTCAAATTAGTAAAACTTTGATCTGGGCAAAGTTTCACCAAATCTGGCCATCTCAGGTTTCACCAGCTAATTCGCCTTACGATTTGCTAGTTAGCTTGTGAAAGCTCTTCTTTTCACTAGCTAACTGGTTATAATTTCGCCTTTTGCACTGGTGAAAGTTCTATCTTGGTCAAGAATAGAATAGAAGCTTAACCTTTAACATGTTTATTCCTGAGCTATTTAAAAAGATCCATAATGATTGCCACCTGTTTCATTAACTATCCATTGTCTTCCATAATGATTGCATGTCTATTTAGCCCCTCGTTCAAGAATATCTGCCTTGTGAAAATATATGTCAGCAAGAGCAACGCCCAGCCATCAATAAACTTCCTCATGGAATGAGATTGAACATCTTCCTCTTGTAAACCAGTAGAAGAAAGCGAGAATTTTACAATGGATGTGCCTTGATAACCATCTCTTGATTTCCAATACCCCCAGTCAACCGTCTTTTCTTTTTCCAGTGAATGCATGGTGAATAATAACTAATCTTGGCCATAAAATAAGATCTTGATTTTTTTTCCATTTCTTTAGGTTCTGAGAATGACTAGTATGTTTCTTCATGATCTGGTGAAGAGGCATAGCTCCATCCCAATAGGACAGAGAATGCTTTATACAGTCCCAAGTGTTCTGAATGTAGCACAGGATTTTGGGCATTGTATGCATGCATAATAAGGCTATGAGTATTCATAAAATCTTTGGATTAACTCATGATTTTTTGGACTGTCGATTTGTTGAATTCAACATATCCAAATCCTGCAGCAACAACCTGAAATATGCAAGATTTTCTGCCTTCCGATGCATGATTTATTTTTCTACAAAGCTACTTCCTCATGGCCTTTCTCATATATGATCTGGTGCCTGTATTTATTTAAAGATCACAATTGAAAGTCGATCTGGTAGCATAATCCCATGTTCAGACATGACTTGTTTTGCATGTGCACATTAGCCAATTAACATTTTATTATCCTCTAAGAATTTGTATGTTGGAACCTCAAGGTTGTAAGATGTAGGAACCTTCCTAATTCGGCCAGATATGTCATAATGAGATCCATGACAAAGACAAAACCAACCTCCATAATCTCCAGCATTGGGCAAAGGAACACAACCAAGGTGGGTACAAACACCAACTACAACACGCCACTGAACAGGAGAAGAATGCATCTGTAATGTACACTGGTAACTGGCCATGATAAGGATATGGCACCTCCAGAGGGTCGACGACTCTGTCCTCTATAACTATGTTCATGTTGCATTCAGGAAATTCGCTTCATTTTGGGTCAAACTGCTAATGAAATCCCAGCACTATAATAGTAATACCCTAGCAACGCCTGTATAATGCGTTCTGTAACATTGGCATCTACGATCTCAAATGGGAAAACTCGGCCCTGTATGACATATAGCTCCTCGTGGCTCGATCTTCATGCAACCTACATTTCGTAAACACTTGTAATCTGATTGGTTAAGCTCAAATCTCAAAACCCTTCGATTCCCTGAAACTTGGCGTTAGTGCTTAGCTTGTTTGGTTTGTATTGAGAATTGTTGTGTCATGTGGATTTAGCGCTTGCACCTGGCTTGTCGACCTGGCATGTGCCTCTGCATGATAATAATGGGTTGTTGTTCATCCTCTTGATATGTAAAAGAGAACTTATCGATCCCTGATATTGAAAAGATTATATCTCATGACTTTCCACTCAGTCTGCCATGTAGAACAACTCCATGGCAACACCAAATCGAAAATATGTCCAAACGGTTGGTATCGAGCTCGACAATGTGTTGGGCTTTGAGATTTTAATGTGATATTAACCTTAGACTTAGCATGAGGGTTAGGCTCGTGGTTTGACCTTATGTGTCGACTTATAACATAAACTCATGGCTTAACTTATGGACTTTGGTCTATGTACTAGCCTTAGGCGCTTTAACACACACCATTTCTTATAATAATAACAATAGTAAATCTAAAAAAGGCATAAGACTAGGTTCTAAGCAATACTAACAAGGTTTTTTTACTTTTTAAAAAATGCAGGTGAGAAGAGAAAGGCCATAGAGTTTCTGGACAAAAACAATCAACAGGAGCTTGTTGAAGACTATGGAGGTTAAGATACTGGCAAAGAAACTGAAGAAAATGAGAAATCATTTGAAGAGTGATGGAAATATTCATCAAAATACCATTGTGTTTTTTATCGCTAACACACTCCATCCTTCTTCACTATCAAGAGGCACAAAGTTCCATTACCCTTGCATTTGTTTCATTCAATTTTGGTTTTCTTTGTGTTTTTCTCTACGATAGTAGGATTAAGAGACTTTGGTAGCATCATGGTGGTCATGGGATGGACACTTCCTTTGATAATCTTCTCAGCTCTTTGGATAGGAATGATGTCAAGGGTTTTAGTCGGTTTCCTTTGCAACATGGAGGTCATTTTCTTTCAAACTTACCCTCGGCTTGTATAATGTAAGCTTCTTCCCTCTGTGTATCACATTCCATACTTGTTGGTTCAATAGGGGTTTTCATTTGCGAATTGGAGAATACATTCCTCTTTTTAATACGATTTAACCAAAACTTGATGTATGCATACTCTGTATCCTACGAGAGTTCTTAGTCCTGAATCTCGGTTTAAAATGTGAATTTCTTTACATTATATTTTTGTGTTGGTTGAGCTATGTATAATGTATTTCCATGGTGTGCAATATATTTATTGTGTTGGCTCGAGCTCTGTATAATGCACTTGTATATATATATATATATATATAAGAATTTTTTTACCATGATGGATCGAGCTTTGTATATTGTATTTCGATATGTAAGTAAATCTTTACCATCTTGGGTCGAGCTCTGTATAATTGCATTTATATACCCCACTCTTTGTTATGTCGATATCATGTTGAAGGGTTCGTTGTGTAAGTTTCCAAGTCTCGTTCTATTATTATGACACTGTGTTCCATATCTCATTCTATTATAATGTTACTATGTTTTCCAAGGTCCTTTACACAGTCCAACACCTTGCTCGGGTTCTGTGATTCCTTTACAAAATTTTCGGTCTTCCAGATCGTAAACCTTTGGGTTACTCTCAATTCACTCATGGTTGGAAACCCAAAACCCTTGTATTTGGTTTGTTTTTAGGTATGTACAACAATGTAGTCCCGAGTTCCTGTAAATATAGCTCACTGTAAATGATAACTTACTACATAATGGGAAGTGATCAATTCAAATTTACCTATTAGTTCCATACCCATCCCTTTGTTCAACCAAAATAGTGCTCAACTTACATTTTGTAAAGTAACTACTTTGTAATTTTATGAGGTAAAAACACTCTTGATTGTTGAAAGGTAAGGATGTTCTTCAAAAGGGATTAAGTTCATCAATTTGAAAGAACAAAGGGTATCTCTGTCGGGAGGACAAATTTGTTCGGTTACTTAATAAAACCTTGTGACCAGTCAATAGAGACCCATTGTAGATCCTTGTTTGATTTAAACAATATGATTCATGAATTCAATCATGAAGGGGCCTCTTACTTGCATGCATTGGATACCTTGTCTCTATGGGGCCAAGCCCACAAATGTTTAAGTCGTTCCTTGTGAATAAAATAAAAGACTCACACATAGTCGTATCCCACTTTATCTTCTTGTTAAATTTATGTCTATTGTGTTATTGTTTACCTTTGTTAGAACTCACAGTGTATTGAATAATCTTTCTATGTTTGATTAATTTGTTACACTACGGGTTTCTCTTGTACCCTCTCTTTGGAATAATAATTGTAGAATTTGTTAAAATTTGCTTGTCGACCTGTATTTTGGCCATATGTAAGTTATTTAATCCCTCCTTCCAAAGTATTATTCTCTATTTATTATAATTCATTTCCGTGGGTATCAATTTTACTTTATAAATCCTTTCACTTTATCCATTTAATTCCTACAGGTTATCAAGATTTATGTTCTTAAATGAAAGATTTTACTTATGTTTATGCTTGCGCAATTGTTAATATTTTGACAAGTATATACAATAATTATGGGTCCCTTTTGTCTTGCGAGGGAACCCATCAAGTGAACAACGCACCCACTTCCCTCCTCTGTATTGGATTGGTGGATTTGCAAGTTGGCAAGGATGCCTCTTTCAACATCGAAATCCAAGTTAAGTAATTTTTATTCTTTACTTTGTTGCAAATTTAATACTTTCATACTTTAATAATTTACTATGTATCATTTATTTGTCTGTTACATGTTTTGGAGGCACCCCGTGCACTTGGAGAGGCACTCCACCTATCCGTAAAAGGTATCTGGGTTCCATCTTATTCAACTAGTCCTTGCGAGAATTTGCTGAAATTTTTATGTTGTTTGTTTACATTTAAGTCTACTTAGATAGAGAGTTATGTTTTTATAAAACACAAAGGTTATGGAACTATTGGGTCCTATGGTGCCCCAATTGTAATGTTTGGATAACGACCTATTGACTTTAATAGTTACTTTTGCAAGACAGTATGAAGTCTATTGTATCAACAATATTTTTGAGTAGTAGATGTGAATAAACAATGTACTTGGACTTTTATTCTTTCCACTTATTTTCACCATGATAGTAGCATATTAACAATACAGTCTCATTTTATTTTATTTTTACAATATTTAATCATGTAGACATTCAATCAGAAATCAAAATATAGATTCATAAGACCCAATAGGAATATACACATAGTTTTTTATTTATTTCTATATGCACACCTATATATATAGCCAAATGTATATATATAACAATCATATTTCAGATAGACATTATTACCAATAGTATTATACTATAGCAAGCCATAACATATAACATCAATGATCAAATTCATAGTTGAGATACATATATGAATAAGTTGATTCTAGAAAATAAAAGGAACAACCACCTTCCACCCAACCGTAGAACATAACAACCACAATCACTTTTCTTGATCACCCCCTAGCCTGACCATGAGTCCATAAGGGTGAACTAAATTATCCTCGTCAGCTATAGTCACTATCAACAGATCAAAATATGTCTTTCCTCACACTACAAGTGCTCATAACAACAACCAATTCTCAATTATTTCCCAACATACTAAGAATCGTCATCCCTCCCACATATGTTGTATATAATCTTGTGCCTAGGTCTTTGATTCCTTTCCCTCCTTGGGAAAATTTGAAGCTTTACAAATCCCTGATTTTTAGGGGTTGATAGTGGTCCAATTCAACTTCTTCCACTTGTAAAATCATGCCTGAGGTAACTCAAACCTGTTCCCCACTCATGGAGTCATGGTTAATTATTTTTAACCTGGTTGTTCCATTTGTCTTCCATCATTAATTTTATTAAAAGTTTGTCTCATACATGTGTCCAATAAAAGAGGACAGTTGGGCAATTCAAATATTTCCCAACATTCATCAAATAATTAATTACATAAAAATATTCCAAATTCAGATTTTCCATATATGGAACATAATTTCTAAATTCGAATTTTCTAAAAATGGAAATTTATTTCAAAATTCAACACAAAATTGATTTTTCTAAATTTTGAGGATGTTACACTGATGGCATAAATGGACCTCCTTGGAATCTTGATCGAGTCAGGGAGTGGATTGTATTGGTTTGAGTATTTCATTTATGTATATGTGACATATGATCGAATATATTATGATGTTATTTATGGATTTTTGACAATGTTTCGTTGATGGATGTAGGTTGGCGATTGCTTGCTAATATGACTCACATAAGGAGTAAAGGGTCCATGCACAACAACCAGATATTGAGGGATATGTGTGGTAGAGTCCCTGTCACAACCTACTAGCACTCTTGTCATGGATCAAATTGTAGGTTAACGATTACCTAGTTCAAGAGATCCATGATGTTTTGAGGGTAGACTGATACAGTCACTCACGAAGATTCTAAGGGGCATGCAATAAGGAAAGGACCTTATTCCTTAGAATCCTTTAGTCTCTCGCAAGGTCATCTGAATGGAGTATTGACTCCAAGGGTTGGACAACTTCCAAAACCAGTCAAAGAAGAGTGACACCCTTGGAGAACGGAGTGTGTCTTGAAGGGCATGCCGCGTAATTAAAATTTGAATCAAAGATGAGTGGCACCCTTGGAGCACGGAGTGCATCTTGAAGGGCATGACGATTTAATTAAAAAGGTGAGTCAATGGATCTAGGTGGCCTAGAAAACTTTGAACGAATGTTAAACCTTGTAAAATCTTGAGCACTTGCCGAATTAATTAATTGATTATTTAATTAACTAAAGAATGAATTTATTAAGCATAATTCCTAAGGGTCTAAGTTCGTGCAAATGAAAATGTAACTAAGCCTAAGTCCAAGACTAGTGAGAAGACTAAAAACTAATTTTATAAATTAAATAATGAGGGGTGAAGTAAATCAATTTAAGAAATCAATTAAAAAATAAAACAAATCTAAAGAGTGATTTAATACACATTGTGCAAGTAAATACCAAATTATAAATTAAAATAAGAAAGGAATAAAGCATACAAGAAGGTGTAAGCATAGAAGGGTATCTAGAGTCTAGAATAATAGAGAACATTCCTATTTTAACTCAACTTCATTTTAGAAAGGCGTCAGTTATAAATGGGAAATAAAGGGAATAAAGGGACAACTAGGAGTGATTTTAGGAGCGATTTTAGGATGGGTGAAGGAAATTGACATTTAATTAAATTAAATTGTGAATTTATTGGTGCAACTAAGGGAACGAGTGACAAGTGTATGGGGGGAATAATTCCTAATTAAATTAAAAAAAAAATGAATTAAATATGAAAATGGAAAGTTGTCACTAAAGGAATTTTATAAAACAAATGGCTGAGAGGAGGAATGGATCACACTGGTTATGAGTAAGGTTATGCTCCAAAAATTATGACTGGTTTTACTTGTGAGCATTGGGATACCCAGCTTGAGAGAGAGAGTGGTGGCTCTACCTTGAGAGGCAAGATGGGAGATAGAGGATTCTGGTTGTGTGTGTGTGTGGCCCCTTTGCGGTCCCGGGGGCTAAGGGGGAAGAAGAGTACTCCTAGCATTGGTTAGGAGGTACCGATGAAGTCTCCATGGTTGCAAGTGGGGAGATGAATGGAGCACAAGCATGAGAGAACATCTTCGAATTCTCATCATCGGCTACGATATTTTATTGAGTATTGTATTGTATTAATATTTAAGATGTACAATATTTTAAATTTTGTTGAATGGACATTGGTTCGAGCATTTATGTTTTTGTGAGATGTCATTAGAATATAGATGGTCCATGCAATTTTTGCAATATATATTTAGAATAAAAATGGTTCTGTAAGATGTACATTTCCCCAAATTTTAATCGTCTTGGTCATTTCAAATTCCATAGAAATTCCATATTCCTTGATCGTTGCATGTCCCTTGGAATTGTCTGGAATTTATGTTAATCTTAGCTTAAAGGAATTTATTTTTATTTTCTGTACCCCCACTCCTTGCCCAACAACTTAGCATCAATTTTTTCTTTGCAATTTTTCTTCGAAGATCTCTGCATGTTTTTTCGTTTTCTATACGAGTTCTAGAAGAAGATAACAAATGATTTGATGTTTGTTTTAATCACTTGTATGGTTTTGTTGTGGATATTTTCTTTACGTAGTGAATCCCAACACAAGTGCAAGCTCGTTTTATTTATTTTCAGTGATTGGTGTAAATGGAGTGGAGTGTCGCTGCATTGCTACCTTTACCGAACAATTGAGAAGCCCACCTTATGAATTTTCCTTGCACCTGTGTTTTCATTCCAAGCTCTGCGAATGAGGCATTTTTCCCATCATGGTAAACAATCCATTTCCTGGTGTTTTCACTTGAATTCCCTTTTGTATTGATAATTTCACCCATCTTGAAAACCTTATTTTACCCAACAAATTCCTCCCTTCTTCCCTCAAAAAACATTTCTTTCTTTGTGATTTGGTTTGGAAGTACACCCTATGTGTGTTGGAAAAACCTCCCTTCTTTCTTTGGAAAACTATGCGGTTTTTTTTATGCATTAAAGAACTTTGTGTGTGTTGGAAAAACCTACATTTACCTCTGCATTTTTGGAACAATTCACCCAACAACTATTCTCCATTTACCTCTGTGTTTTTGGAACATTTCTCCCAACAACCCTTCTCCATTTACCTCTGCATTTTTGGAACAATTCTCCCAACAACTATTCTCCGTCTATCTCTGTGTTTCTTCCTATTTACCCAACAATTTTTCCTCTTCGTTTTTATCATGCATGATCTCTGCGATTTTCCTGAGAAAGGGACTGTGTGTATCCACTGTAAGTTTCAAACCTATGAAGTAAAACAATGCATATAGATTCTTAAGTAAAACATAATTTAATCAATGGCTCATACATAGAGTACACATAGATTTTATACCAGAAACCCTGAATTGGGAAAAACTTTCTTATATTCATTATTTAAAATTTCACCATTCACCATACAATATATACAATGTTTTTAGGTATTCCATAGATACCAAAACCCTAATCCCTTAATCTGGGATTAATTTAGAAAACCGCTAAAAATAACAAAAAACCGCCCACACACGCAGTTGTCGAGTTTGATGTGCCCACACATGGAGTTGTCGAATCTGACTCACCCACACACACACATGCAAAGAATATAACACATACCCAACATTCTCCCACTTGTTTTTTTCTTTGCATCCAAGGGGCCAGGAGATTATACAGTCAACAATCTAGGGCAACAATTCCCATTGTTACTCTACACTAGGAGAAATTTTATGTTCTCACAGACTTTGTCAATGAATCTGCAACATTCTTCAAAGTGTCAACCTTTTCCAGCAACACCTTCTTTTCCTCAACCATGTCTCTCACAAAGTGATACTAAAAATCAATATGCTTTGTCTTCGATTGATAAGCTGGGTTCTTTGCTAGGAAGATTGCACTTTGATTGTCACAATCTAATCTCACTGCTTGTTGTACCAACCCAATACTTGAACACAATAATTGTAACCATATTGATTCCTTTCTTGCATGAGTGGCTACCATGTATTCAACTTCTATAGTTGAGAGTGCCACTACATCCTGTCTTTTTCTCATCCAATTGATTGCTCCTCCAAATAGGTTAAACACATACCCACTTGTATATCTTCTGTGATCCAAATCTCCAACCCAGTCTGCATCAACAAAGCCATGTATTTCCACCACTCTGTCCAATCCTAGTCTTCCTTGGTAGAAAAATCCATAACTGATAGTGCCACAAAGATACCTGAAGACCCTCTTTACTGATGTCTAATTCTCTTTCCTTGGTTTTGACATATACCTCCTCAAAACTCCCACTGCATGTGCAATGTCCGGTCTAGTACAAACCATTGCATGCATCAAACTACCAACTGCACTGGCATATGGAACATGGGACATTCCCTCTTATTCTTTCTGTGTCTTGGGACACTCATATGCAGATAACTTTACACCTATAGGAATAAGAACCTTGACCGGTTTACTTCCATGCATATTAAACCTCTACAATATCGTCTCAACATATTTTCTCTGATTCAACTAGAGTTTCCTATTTGCATGATCTCTTTTAATCCCCATTCCTAGAATGATGTTAGCAGCACTGAGATCCTTCATGTCAAATTTGGAGGATAGCTGTGATTTCACCTCCTTGATAACATCCATGTTATTTCCTACCAACAACATGTCATCAACATACAACACTACATAGATGAAGTGATTACCAACCTGCTTGGAATACACATAGTGATCAGCCCTGCTTCTCACAAATCCCATTTCAAGGATGTATGTATCAAACTTTTGGTATCACATCCTATGTGATTACTTCAGACCATATAGTGACTTCTTTATCTTACAGAGCAACTCTTTCCTTCCCTCCACTACAAAGCCTTTTGGTTGCTTCATGTAGATTTCTTCTTTCAGATCCCCATCTAGGAATGTTGTCTTCACATCCATCTGTTCCACTTCAAGATCAAAAGCAACAACAATATATAAAATAAATCTAATAGAATTTAACTTAGCAACATGAGAAAAAATCTCACCAAATTCAATTCCCTCTACCTAGGAATAACCTGTTCCTACTAGTCGATCTTTATATTTCTCCACTTTTCCTTCTGTATTAAAATTCTTCTTAAACAACCATTTGCTACCAACAATTTTTCTTCTAGTTGTAAACTCAACTATATCCCATGCCTCATTCTTATCCAAGGCAGCCATTTCTTCAACCATGGCCTTCTTCCATAGTTTACTATCCTCTAAATTCACTACTTCCCTGATAGTTATGGGATCATCATCAGTAATAGATAAAGCAAAATTGGAATGAAAATCAGGTGGACTATACCTTTCTGGTTGCCTTATTTCTCTCACTGATCTCCTCAATACTAGGGTATGAGGTTCTTCTTCTTCTTCTCTTGCGTCATCTTCTTCAGATGATTCAAATTTTGCATCATCCAAATCTAGCTCTATTTTCTCAGGTTCTTCTAGCCTTGGTAGGAATTCCTATTTGGAAACATCTTTTACCTCTCTGAAAAAAACATCTCGACTGTAAATAGTCTTATTGGTTTCTGGGTTCCAAAGCTTATAACCTTTCACACCATCTTTATAACCAATAAAGATACACTTTTTATCCTTTTACTCCTATTTTTGTTTGGAACATGTACATAAGCATCACAACCAAACACTCTAAGATGTTGAAGAGAGGGTTTCTTTCTATTCCATACCTCGTGTGGAGTTTTATCATCCAACGCTGATGAAGGTGGTCGATTGAATAGGTAACATGTTGTACCCACTACCTCTGCCCAAAATTCTTGTCCTAACTTGACATCGCTGAGGATGCTCCTTGATTTTTCCATCAGTGTCTTGTTCATCCTTTCTGCAACTCCATTCTACCGAGGAGTGTGTGGAGTAGTCTTCTTCCTTGCTATACCACACTTCTTAAAAAATTATTCGAATTCATTTCCACAAAATTCTCCACCATTATCTGTTCTCAATACCTTTATTTTCTTCTCTGTCTGATTTTCTACCAGAGCCTTAAGCTCTTTAAATTTATCAAATACCTCATATTTCTTTCTAAGAAAATAAATCCATGTGTACCTTGAGAAATCATCTATGAATGAAACATAATACATAGACTTACCTAGTTATGGAACAAGAACATGTCCAAACACATCACTTTGTATCAATTCTAAGATCCCCTTTGCTCTTGTAGCACCATATGGGAATCTTACTCGATTTTTTTTACCATATATGCAATGTTCACAGAAATCAAAATCCAGAGTGCAATTAGAGATGCCTTTACTGTGTAGTGTTCACAAGCCCTTTTCTCCAATATGCCCCAGTCTTTGATGCCACAGCATGGTCTTCTTTTCAGAGATGATGTTGGTCTTGTCTTCCTTACTTGTCTACTCAAGGAAAACATAACTGTTACACCCATTAGTATAATTCATTCTGAAAAACTTGTACAGAGTTCCACACCGAACTCCCCTAATCAACACCATTGCCCCTCGTACCATCTTGCAAGTGTTCTTTCCAAATACAATATGCACTCTTGCATCATCCAACTTGCCTACATATATTAGGCTCCTGGCAAGTTTTGGAATGTGAAGAACCCCAGGGAGAGTTCTAATCCTTCCATCTTTTAGAAGCAACTTAACCCTTCAACGTCCCAATATTTTTGTTGTCGAGTCATCTCCTAGGAATACATCAACACCATCATATTTTTCATATTCAGAGAACCACTCCCTATGAGGAGTCATGTGGTATGATGCACCTGATTTGATCAAACATACATAGTGGTCTTCATGTGTACTTGTAGATGCTAGGTAAACATCACCTCCTTCTTCAGTGGAGGTTTTCGCCTCTATGGAACAGGTACTATCAAATCCCTTTGGTTTTTCAACCTTCTTAGACTTGCAATATTTCTTATAATGCCCTGTTTTATCACACTTCCAACGTTTCCTCAAAGATTTTACTCGAGACTTAGATATACCTGTAGATTTATATCTCCCCCCTAAAGGCTTATGAGTATTCCTATCTTGGGTATGACCCCATACAAATAAATCATTTGTGCTATGACCATCCATGATTTTCCGCCTCATCTCTTCAGATAGCAAGGATGCAACTACATCCTCATACTTCAATGTATACTGAGTGGTACTAACTATTGATATAACCAGATTATCCCAAGAGTCTAGAAAAGAACATAACAAATTAATTCACTTATCTTCTTCTGCAATCGTAATATTAACAAATACAAGTTGACTTACCAGAGTATTAAAGGCATTTAGATTTTCTGTCACAGAATGTCCATCTTCCATTCTAATATGATACAACTTCTTTCGAAGAAAAAACTTGTTTACCAGGGACTTTGATTGATACAAATTCCCCAACTTATCCCATAGTTCCTTGGCTGTAGATTCTCCTGAGACATTCAACAACACCGAATCTGCTAGGCAGAGTCAAATAATACTCCTTTCTCTTCTATCCAAGTTCTCCCAATCTTCCTTCAACATACCAGTAGGTGGTTTACTAGTAGTTTGTGTATTGGTAGGTTGTGTACCAGTAGCCTGTGTGCTAGTAGACATTGTACTAGTAGGTTGTGTACCAGGATCCACAATGATCCATTGTTCTTTATCTATAATAAGGTCGTCCATCTTGAGCTTCCATAGCTCAAAGTTTTTACCGTTGAACTTCTATATCTTGATTCTAGAAGAGATCTCCATTCCTCTTTCTACACTCGAATAACCACTGCAAAATCTCTCACTAAACCTAGGTTTATCACAAACCCAATATCAACTTCATCTATCAAGACCAAGCCAAACCCTCAATAACAAAGGTGTCCCTCTGAAGCCAAAAATGAGCTCTGATACCACATGTAAGTTTTCAACCTATGAAGTAAAGCAATGCATATATATTCTTAAGTAAAATAGAATTTGATCAATGGCTCATACACAGATTACACAGAGATTTTATACCGGAAACCCTCAACTGGGAAAACCTTTCTTACATTCATTATCTCAAATTTCACCATTCACCATACAATATATACAATTTTTTTAGGTATTCCGTAGATACCAAAACCCTAATCCCTTAATCTGGGATTAATTTAGAAAACTACAAAAAATAGAAAAAAACCGCCCATACACGCAGTTGCCGAATCTGACGTGCCCACACACACGTGCAAAGAATATAACACATACCCAACATCCATGGTTGTCCCTGTGTTTTTATCATAAATTATCTCTATGAATTTCCTTAGAAAGGGACTGCGTCTTCCATGACTTTATCAGCATTTCACCTAAATTATCTTCGTGGTATCCTAAAAAGGGCATTGTGCTTTCCAATACTAGCAAGCATCACCTCTGAGATCGATAGGCATTTACTCAATCCTCTTCTTCATGCTGGCAGCACATGACCTTCCTAATGTCGTAGAGGATATTAATAATGGGAATTATTATTATGATAAGATGGTGAACTGCATTCACGTGATGAATGCCCGCCATCCACACCTCTTGTGGACTTAATGGTGTTTGTTGCACCTATCCACCGCTTATATGTGGTTAATTGAAATCCTCCCCTTTTTTCTATATAAATAGATTTTATTAGTTGGTGTATTTGATATATTATATATATAGTTATTTAAATGTATTATTTTATTCTCACACCTGTTAGTATATAAGAATGGTAAATTAGGTGAAAATAAAAACTTACCATTTTGAGTTTTATAACTTATATAAGTCATCCCAAGTTAGGAAGCAGCAGGGTATTATAATTTAAACTGGAAAGGTAATATAAGTTATATATTTAGATATGTCGGTAAGGTGTGCGAGGTCTCACCTGTCATTTAAAAAAAGGGGCTTAGTTCCTTCTAAATAAATTCAAGGAACAAAATTATTGATCACCCTGCGCTTGAAATAATTGCGATGCATGATCAATTTAGTATTTAAATTTACTTGCACACCTTAAATGAAGCTGACATGTGATTGCCTTGTAATTATTCACTTGCACCCTGAATTTATTATGATTAGTTTACTCTGTGCATTCATGCAAGGTTGATTTAGAATTTTTTTAACAATCAATCTACACTCACACCATTAATTGTGTGAATATATGTTTGTTTTTCAACATTTTTATTTTGCGCCATCAAATTTAATTGATAATTGTTTGGTGCCATGATATGTATGGATGGTCATTGGTGTAGTTACTTCTTGCACCACTAAATATTAATGAATACATGATTGATTGAATGAATTCCCTTACGCCCTGGAAGGAATGTTGATTTATGTCTAATTCAGTAATTAGATCACACACGCACCTTTAAAATAATGTGGATGTATTGTTTACTTTAGTAATTTATTAATAACGCATCTTGAAATTATATAGATTCTATTTCACCACTAAACTATGTTGATTTATGATTTCCTAAGTGAATAGATTAATTGTGCTCATTGAATGATGTTGGGTTATGTTTAATTCATAATTTGGATCACGTGCACACCTTGAGATAATGTTGATTTTTTTGAATTAAATGGTTGATTAGTCACATACCTTGAAGTAAAGTAGATGTCTAATTTTGAGCCTTGAAAATAAAATAAAGTTGATTACATTGTGCCTTAACTTATGTCATTGAATGATTGAATTAGTAATTAAATTATCTTGCACCATGGAATTGATGTGATATGTGATTGGTTATTAGAACACTATTGTGTCATTGATTATTGTTGATGGTTTTGGTATAGCTATCTCGTTTTCAACTTGATTTTCTTATTGGGATGTAGACACCTCCTTGTTCCTTAGAACAGTCACCATCCCTGAGACCTTAAGTGGTCAAGATCAATCGGATGAATCCTGGCCTTGAGTGTTGCTTATGTGTCTTGGAGGTCCTAACCTTGTAGGGTAGGTTGGATAGGTAATATCTTTATCCTATATTTATGTTATATTTATGTTATATTTATTTGATGAGTTGAGCGATTAAAGGTATTGATGATTCGATTTGATTGTGATGAGTTGATATTGCGTTGCCATTTCTGATGCTTGTTGATTATGTGTCGTTATCTAAATGTGATTATGTGTTGATTATGTGGCGTTACTAATTATGTTGATGCGTTGGTTGCGACGTCATTTGATTATGATGATGAGTCTATTGTAATTATTTTAATTATGATGTCGTTTGATTATGCGTTTCTTGAATTATGTCCTGACACTAATTTCATGATGCTTAAATAAATAAAAAAATTACCTATTGTGCTTTGGTTTTCCTAGTTGTAACAGAGGGGACATTACTAAGGGGATGACAAACATCATTAGAATATTTTTTTAGAATTTTTGGTGACATTATATTTAGTTATTATTAAACCTAGGAGGGTCTATGGGATGGTAATTAAAGGATACAAGTTGAAAATTGTGAAACTATATGAACTAAAATAACACATCAACTTAAAGGCAATATGCATCTAACCATTCAATGATTACTGATATCCAAGCAAGATGCTCAATCTAATTATAATAATATGGAATTATCAAGTTTATAATAATTAATTAAATCTCATGAGTATCCCTTGAGCGTACATTGATGCATAGCATTAAATCCCGTAAGTAAGGTGAGGAAACCTCTACGATAAATATATGTAATGATAATGTGGGATGTCTCTCTCAATTATGGTGTGGAAAAAGACTAAACAAAAGTGGCAAGATTATTTTCTTGAATTGTACATAAGTGGGTTGAACAATATGAATAATATTAAGGGTTGTGAGTCCAAGCAAGTGATCGAGTTGTGTGGAATAAATTAGATGTAGTACAATCATGTAATATTGATTGGCATGACATCTACAAGTTAGAAGTTTTTTGATAAAAATCATTTTCTGTCTAGGGAAGTATTGTCAAAACCTAAGCAAGGGAATACACACTAGGGAATTCCAATGGTGAAATAATAATAAACTTAATTGAAAATGACTTAGTGTCAAAACTATTTATGCACTATTTAGTATAACAATCCTTGGAAGGAGTTAAGCTAGAGATGTGAGATGACCTTAGAACCTTGGAGAATGATTAAAATATATAGAGAGCTACAATATACAGAAACACTATAGTGGAAAATATATTCACTTATTTCATGATAAACATGGAAATTCGATTTTGATTTTGATTTTGGGGATTTAAGGCATATTATTAATGCCATTAATGGCTTAGTTTCTAATATCATTGCCCAAATAAGAATACATTCCCAAACTACAATGGCCCTAGATGATTGAGGTTTACCTAAAACTCTTAACATTGTACTTGGATGAGGAAAGTTATAGTCATAAGACTATTGATAGCTAGACAATATCATTTGGCATTCTAGCCACCCTAAAATATTGATCACATGATTTAATAACATGTAACTGAAATGGAAATTTTGAGTTATCAAATAATACAATGATGTCTTTCTTGTAGCATCAACCTATATTGACAAACTTATCAAGAGTAGATCCATCTACCAAAAGGGTGTTTTGATGGTTTTTATATGGCATTAAATGTGATATTTGGGTACTCTTTTCTTATATACTCATGCATACTAATAATTTTTATTTTATACATGTTATGCATCGAGTTGATTAATCATGATATGAGTGTTTAGGACATTTTATTATATTTTCTCATATGCTATTTGTTATGTTGAACATCACGATATTATGCAGTCTTATGCTTCTTAGGAAGAAATGTGATATATTCAACAAGTGGTTCCATTCTACTTATGTTCATGTGATTTTCCTTATTATGGCATTCAATGATTGCATGTGGTTCTCTTGATATTGATATTATGATGTAATTCCATGCGATAATAGTATGCAATTATTTTGACGATAATATGACAATGTGATGTTTCTTTTGATGACATGTGACAATTGTATGAGGTTCTTGTGATGATATTATAATGGCATCTTGTAGTTAGCATTTTTTTTTATGATGATATGATGATTAATTTTATCCCCCTCATCACTCCTCTGGCATTGTTACATAATCCTTTATTGTTTATCCATACTGTGTGGAGGTTTGTAAGGAAACTTTCCTCTTTCATTTTTGTTTCTCGAAGGATGAGAATGATTGGCTTTTCACTTCTAAGTAAGAAGTAGACAAATTATTGTTTATTTTTATGTCCCATCCCTCTACAATCCTAGTAGAGAAATTCCATCTCTTGTATTGAGAGGTTTGACTACTACCACTAAAATATCATTGAAAAGTTGCTTGGGCTTCTAGTGCATTCTTTGTATTCTCTTTGTCTTCTTTTTATCTTTCCTTTTTGGGTTTCCTACTTGTATTCTTTCCAGACTTGGAGTTCATTTTCTCCTCTTATTTTGAGATTTACTGGGATTTTTTTGTGAGTAAGAATGGTTGGAGGAGGATTTTAAGGAATCCTCAAGGCATAGTAGTCCTAGGTAATTTCTCTGACGGTGAAAGTTTATGGGTTCGATGGAAGAATATGGATAGGTAAAGGTGGTCCATACTAGTATGTTGGGGTCATTTGGGATTTCATAAATTGTAGTGGTGGACTCTTGGGAGTTGATTTTTTCATAGGTTTCTAAAGAAGAAAGGAGTGAAAAATACTATTTTGGGTATGTTGGATTCTTCTTGTTGATGGTCGTGGGCTACTTGTAGCCATGGGATTTTCAGGGTTTTTTGAGTCCTTCTCTTCAAATTCATATAGGGAGGGTGTTTTCTCATTATTTTTAGATAATTTCACCAAATGTTTGTATTCATGACAAGAATTAGTTTTAAATAATTATTTAAAACTTTACTATAGTTAGATAGATTGTATTAGGTTAGATAGATTGTTATCCTGCTAGATCAAGCTTTACTATAGTTTCTAGAAGGCCTTTTTCAAGATCTACCTCTACACAAAGCCTAACACGTGAGAACTATCTAGCATTCAATTTACTTAATCTATGTATTTCTCAATAGAGTCCACTTGTTGAGATACATAGCTCATGGTCACATGAAGTATGAACCATTTCTAAAGATTAGGGCCCTATCTCCCTTCATTTGCAAGAGACAATCATATAACCCTATTCTAGAAAAGAAGTTTCACATTTATCCTTTAATTATAGGGTTCTAGTTCTATTTTAACCATGTTTTCATTGTAGAAGGGGAGGCCTATAAATTGTGCAAACATTGATCTTTTAGAGAACATTGTGGCCTTTGTTTATGAGAGGTTGATACTAGAATTTTATGCAGGGGATTTCATCCATTTCCTTGACAAAAAACATGGACGTCAAATTGGATGAGAGGAGCTTCCTATCCCATATGGTGGATATGTGTAATTCATTCCATGCTCAACATGATATTGACATGTAGAAATTTTAAAATACACAAATAACAAAAAAATTATTTTAATGTGAGCCATAAATAAAATATTTCATATTTCAATGCCCGTTAAGTAAAATGTTTCAAGATATATATATAAACCAATTGAAAGTAAAAATATTCTTATGGTTAAATCATTTTAATGGTGTGCTACTCATTATGTAGGGGTTTTGTAATATATCTATCTATCTATATATATATATATATATATAAATATAAATATATATATATATATATTGTTGATTAAGGTTGGTTATCATTGATGTCAACCCTTAAAGAAAGCCCCGTAGCACAAAGTTTGGGTAATGGACCCAAGATTGCTTGATGTAAATATGAATCGTTATTGTCTTGTCATGGTTGATAATAATTAGAAATGGATGAAATCCAAATTGGTGTCGTTATGGTGAAATCCCTCACAGGAAGATGCTTTGTGGATTGAGTTATCCTAGAAGTATGGTTAGAGAACCCATGATTATTTGTGGAATAATGAGATGAAAGTCAGTAAATTTGTCATTGAAACTATCCTAGATGGATAGTTCTTGTCATTCCATTTCCAATGGTATGTGGAACGTCACATAACTCCTCACGGTTAGAGAGTTATGGCCATGAGAAGTTG
>CBVK0102900162.1:0-13881 GCA_900067695.1 Picea abies
ATATATATATATATATATATATATATATATATATATATATATCATTCAAACAGAGAAGGAGTAGGTCAACATATCTGAACCAGTTGGCAGAAAGACAAAGGGAACAACCAGGTTCCTCCCAACCGTAGAACAGGGCAACAAAATCACTTGTCATGTTCACCCCCTAGCCTGACCATGAATCCATGAGGGTTAACTTGGAACTCCTCCTCAACAATGTTGTTCAACTTCATAAAACTTCTTCTTGCCCCACACTCAGCAGGGAGTGTTCATAACAACAAGCAATCAGAAATATTTCTCCCTAGCATACTAGGTAGCATCCTGCCTCCTCACATATGCTATATATCCAATCAAGAATTTTGCCTAGGTCTTTTCCCTCCCTTGGGGATTTTTTCATCTTTCTAAATCCCTGATTTTTCAGGGGCTTCCTATGGCCAAATTCCTGATTTTCTACTTGTAACAATCATCCCCAAGGTAGTTCCAACATGTTCCCCACTCATGGAGTCATGGTCAGTTGATTTTAACATGGTTGTTCCATTTGTCCTCCTACAATAATTACAAAATATTCTATTTTCATACAAGTGTCATAGTCAAATAGTTAGTTGGGTCAAATCAGATCTCTTCCCAACAGTCATAATCATTAATTACAATTTACCAAATTCGAAATTCGAAATTGCAATAAATGCCAAAAATTTTACAAATTCGAATTTACCAAAAATGGAATAATTTTCCTAACAAATTTCAAATTCAAAAGTCATTTATTTTTGTGGATGTCACATTGGATGTATATGATGGTAGCTTGTCTCAAAAACCCTGAAGTATTTTGACCTTAAATTAAGTAAGTTTATTCATCTTATATCCATGCATCTCATGTAAAAACTTTATGGAAAACGGGTGAACTGTTTAAAAGTTATGCTGGAAATACACTTTTGCAACGTACTTTCACAGTGAAACTGTTGCTTCAACACTTTTGTAGCGTGGATTCACTACAAAAGTTATGTACAAGAATGTCTTCAACTATTTGATATATGTTTTCTATGTGTCAGGTATCTAGTGGTTTTTTTCCCATGTACTTAAGCCTAATGAACCACAAAACACATAATCCCTACTCAAAAGTATTTCCTTGACATAACCAAGAACCAAACCCTAAGTATCCCATGGTTGCAAAATCAGGATTTGGTTTGTTGATCTCAACTTGTGTGTAATCAAAACTAAAATAAAATTGGAGAAGCCTCTAACCATCCATAAACTATTCAACTACCAACAGATTGCATTATGTAACCTTGTAAAATTAGTGTTTGTTGCTAATGGTTTGCAATGATTAGGATTTTCTACAAATAGGGTTTATCCTAGAACAATATTGCAGAGATTGAGATGAAACTGGAGCTAGAATCTTGGATGACATGATGAAAAACTGAGGCTGAATGAAGTCTCAAATATTAAGAGTTGGAAACAACTATTCAAAATAGAGAATTCGTAGCACTAACTTAGTTTGCAACAACTAATTTTTTAACTACTGTTTTCATCAAAAGAATTTATAGTTTCAGAGACAAGGTATAAGATAATATTTTTAGTGGAATAATGGTACCTATATCCTGAGAGAAAGTGAGATATTCCTTGGTTCTAGATCACTCTGTAAATAGGGTGTTTGCAATGAATGTTGAGTTTGTATCAATGTGCAGTCCGCAACAAATGAGTTGGCGTATGATCTTTCCCCCTTGTTGTAGAAATTCAAACCATCAGTCCTTTAAGTGTATAACCCACCACCAATTGCTACTTGCACATTCATAGCATGAACTGTTTTAGCAGTAGGCAATTTGCAGCACAAACAATTTGCAATGATGAACAGTCTACAACAAAATCTTTGCAAGTGAAAATAGTTGCATAAGACGGTTGAACCTTCCTTTTGAGATCAACCTTTTTTGAATAGGATAAGGTAATGAAAACAAGAATCAACCAAGTTCCACGTTCCCAAAATTGTAATTATGTATGATTTAGTGCATGAGGTATTTGAATTGCTGCAAACTTCAAGGAGAGTCTACATCAAATAAGATTAGACAAGTGATATGACACTTTAAATGGTCAAGTGGATCTTTTAAACCTTTTATACACCCTTTTTTGGACAAAATACTTAATGGTGACCTTCAAGTTATGCAAATATGCCCAATACAATCCCTCTCTACAAATGATGGAAACCACCATCATGAAATCAAGACTTTGTAGTTGTTCTTTGATCAACTCATAAGTTTTAAACCAATGAATTATAAGAAAGACATAAAAAATGACTAACAAGGACCAAAAGAGACCTTTTGAGACTAGACTAATAAAAATTTTGAAAAAAGAGAGAAAACCTCAACTCTTGTACATCTTATGTGTTAAAATTTGGCTCCACAGGGGATGGATACCTCCCTGTAAGGCTCCAATAACATTTTCAATTATGATGCCTTATCCATTGGGCTATGGAGTCATTATTGTTGATCTACTACAAACCAAAAACTCAAAAACAAAAATGCTCGGAATCAATATTATTTCCCTACTCTAATCATCTGAAATCTACTAGATCAAGTGTAATCATATTTCTAATAAAGTCATAAATGCATATGACTGATGAAAATAATTTTTTGCAGGAAGCTCTTTGCGAAAATGCAAAAAGAATGAAATATTTTCATCACAATATCCAAGAAAATATTACACTTAGTGTTGCAGGTAAGAGATATACCCGAAGCTGCAACAATTGGGACTCATGTAAGCAAGGAATCCATCTGTATTACCACTAGATCCTGAAGATCATGGAACAATTTCAGTTGGTTAAGAAGACAATCCTGCTCCTTTGTGAAGGTTGATACATCAATAAAATTTTGGTCCTCATATGCTCCATAGTTAACGATATGTTTTTTGATGTCTTTTTCAACTCCAGGTTCATAAATGATAGACATGAGTTCACTGATTCTTGGATATTTCTGCTGATCAATGGGCGATAAAGACAATTTCAACTATTTATGCAACTCCTCCTTGTCTTCTTCACTATCATATATTGGTTGGCTGTTAATAATCTTTGTATGTGCTTTAGTGAAGATTTGCTTCTTATCATCAAAGTATCCATCAAGGATAGGATGATCTTTGTCAACATTTGGGACAACTATCTCATCATAGGAATGATTTTTAGAGACATATGTTACTAGGACAAATGCATATACTACATCACTGCGAATTTCTTCATCATAAGAGCATTCAAGAAAATATTCTTTCAACACTGGAAAACTAGGAAAGGAATGATATGATTTTTCGTTCATTTCTTCAATAGAAACATCTATTTTATCCTTACAATATGAGAAAATACCTATCGTATGTTGAATATTCTTTTCAAACTCACAATAATTATCAAATAGAAATCCAGCGGAAAAATACCTTTTATAGTGCTCATGAAATGTTGAATGAAATTCCCTTAATGATGAAATGATAGAATGAGGTAGTGATAAATACCATTGATGAGCATCACCACCTAATGAATGCATGAACATTTTCATCAATATATTATTATGATATAGATCAAGTTGATCCATGCATTGATGGAAGTTAATGAGATGTTGTGCAGAATTATCCTCCATGCTTTCTCTGAATATAGGAAGAAAATATCCCCATTCTAACATATGAGGTATTGGATGTGGGAAGTCAGGAACTACAGAAAAGTTAAAAGGTGCAAACCTCTAAGCCAAAACAACAACAAGTGCCTTCGACATTCTAAAATTTTGGAGTCGCCACTAGATTTTTCCTTCATAGAGACGTTAGGTGAATGATGCAGTATGTACCATGTCAATAGCCTTTGTTCACCATCAATTATTGGATCTAAGATTTGTCATTTCAGAAAAGGGAAAACATTCAACTACGTCCCTGAAAATGGTGCCAAAAATGTTATCACTAGAAGTCACATCTAGATTTTTGTCGATGTAAGCCTAATACCCATCATAAATTTGTAGGTTTGTAAAGATAAGTTTTTTAGTTCAAGTGTAACAAATGGATGAGATACATAGTTTAAAATATGAAAATAAAAGTTCCACAAAACATACTCCAACAAGCAAGGCTTGAACAATCTCATACCAATATTTAGAACACAAATGGAAATATGGAAGACTAAGCCAAAATATATGAAGTATATGCACCAAGTTACATTAGGTACTTTTGAGACATATATAGTAGAATTCTTATGAATAAGGAACCTCATATTCAATAAGAAAGTGTGCTTTGAAAACACTTGAACCAGTGAATAAACAATAAATCATTCACTACATTAATGAACAAGTACTAAAGACAAATTCTTCATCAATATAAAACATCAAAGGAAGACAAGAATATAGCCGATGATTGTAGAAAAGGAGTTGATCTTCAATTATCCAAGAGTCTTAAGTCTGTACATACATAGTATGGAAACTTACATTCTGAAACAAAAGATATGTGTTCTCTAAAAAACCACTCTAACCCATTTTGGAGTCATATCACCCATTAAATATAAAATTACATCAATAATCCCTCTATAAATCATTACCTAGCTCTAGCATAGGATTATGTGCCTTGGAGAGGTATGACAATAGAGAAACAAACAAAAAATTAACAAACTACTAGATTCCAGGAAGTTGTTGGTGATGATAAATGCAACTACAACCGACTCATGTTTGGATATCTAGTCGAGTTGAATATCACGCAAAAATGTCCCTTGACGTATAATTGTTTCCTAGGGAACCATTTGAACCTTCTTTGACAACTGGAAGCTCTCCAAAAACTCAGATTTATAAGACCGTTAGAGTTCGCAACACATCTGCATAATGCACTATGAACTTTCCTATAGATTATGGTTTTTCCTTTTCTCCCAAATGACAAACTGGGTTTGGATGATTTTTGTTCAACAAAAATATCATCATTATGCTTCTACTGGAGAGAAATCGGAAAAGCCCAGTTCACGGATCTTGAGAAAATTCGAAAATGTTTGTAGATGATGGTTGTGCATTTCTCAAAACGTGTGAACTATTTTGACCTCAAATTAAGTGAGTTTATTCATCTTATCTCCATGCATATATTTTAAACATTTCATGGAAAAGGGTGCATGGTTTAAAAGTTATGGTGAAAATACACTTTCACAGCATATTTTCACATCAAAATTGTTGCTTTAGCACTTTTGCAGTGTGGATTCATTGTAAAAGTTATGTACAAGCATGTCTTCAACTATTTGATCTCTTTTTTCTATGTGATAGGTATCCAGTGGTTTTTTTCCCATGTCCTTAAGCCCGATGAACCACAAAACACATAATTCCTACTCAAAATTATTTCCTTAAAATAACCAAGACCCAAACCCTAAGTATCCCATGGCTGCAAAATCAAGATTTGGTATGTTGATATGAACTTGTGCGTAATCAAAACTGGATCAAAATTGAATAAGACTTTGACCATCCATAAAATATTCAATTGCCAATAGACTCTGTTATGTAAACTTATGAAATCAGGTTTTGTTTCTAATGGTTTGCAATGATTAGGCTTTGCTACAAATAGGGTTTATGCTAGAATAATATTGCAAAGACTGAGATGAAACTGGAGCTATAAGCTTGGATGAAATGATGACAACCTGAGGATGAATGAAGTCTCAAATAGTAAGAGTTCAAAACAACTATGCAAAACTAAGAGTTCACAATGCTAACTCAATTTACAACAAGTAATTTTTTAACTAGAGTTTTCATCAAAAGAATTTGCAGTTTCAGAGATAAGGTATGAGCTAAGATTATTAAGTGGAATAATGGTACCTATATCCATGAGAGAAAATGAGATGTGCTTTGGTTTCATATCACTGTATAAACAGGGTATTTGGAGAAAATTCTCAGATTGCATCAACGTCCAGTCTGCATCAAATGAGATGGAATATGATGTTTCCCCCTTGCTATAAAAATTCAAACCATCAGTCCTTTAAGTGTATAACCCACCACCAGATTCTACTCGAAAGTTCACAGTGCGAACTGTTAAAGAATTAGATAGTTTGTAGCGATGAATAGTCTGTAGAAACATATTTGCAAATGAAAATAGCATAAAACGATTGAACCTTCCTTTTGAGATCAACCTTTTTGATGAGGATAAGGCACTCATAACAAGAATCCACCAAGTGCCACGCTACCCAAATCGTAATTATGTATGATTTAGTGCATGAGGTATTTGAATTGTTGTGAACTTCTAGGAGAGTCAACAAAAAATAATATTAGACAAGTGATATGATAGTTAAACAATTAAGTGGATCTTTTAAACCTTTTATACACCATTTTTTGGACAAAATACTTGATGGTGACCTTCAAGTTATGTATATATGACCAATACCTTCCCTCTCTAAAAATGATGACAACCACCATCATGAAATCAAGACTTTGTAGTTGTCCTATGACCAACTCACAAGTTTTAAACTAATGATTTATAATAAAGACATAACAAATGACTGAAAAGGACCAAAAGAGACCTTCTGAGACTAGACTAATCAAAAATTTGAAAAATGAGAGAAAACCTTGACTCTTATACATCCCATGTGTTAACATCTAGCTCCACAGGGGATGGAGACCTCCCTATGAGGCTCCAAAAACATTTGTAGTTCTAGTGCCTTATCCATTGGGTTATGGAGTCATTATTGTTGATCTACTGCAAACCAAAAACTGAGAACAAAAATGTTCAGAATCGATCTTATTCCCCTACTCTAATCATCCAAAAACTGCTAGATCAAGTGTAATAAGATTTCCAATGAAGCTATAAAAACATAAGACTGATGAAAAGAAATTTTTGTAGGCAACTCTTTGAGAAACTGCAAAAAGAATGGAATATTTTCATAAAAAGCTCCACAAAAAGAATACACTTTATTCTAAAAGTAAGATATATACCTGGAGCTGCAACAATTGGGACCTGTGTAAGAAAGGAATCCATCCAGATTGCCACTAGATCCTGAAGATCATGGCACACTTTCACCTGGATAAGAAGACAATCATGCTCCTCTATGAAGGATGATACATCAATAAAATTGTGGTCCTCATATGATCCATAGTTACTCATATGTTGTTTGACGTCTTTTGCAAGTCCCTGTGCAAAAATGATAGACATGAGCTCATTGATTATTGGATTTTTCTGCTCATCAATCAATGATAAAGAGAATTCCAATTGTTGATGCAACTCCTCCTTATCTTCTTCATTATCATATACTGGTTAGTTGCTAATAAGCTGTGTATGTGCTTTAGTGAATATTTTCTCCTTACCATTAGAGTATACATCAAGGATAGGTTGATCTTTGTCAACATTTGGGAAAGTTATCTCATGAGAAGAATGATTTTTAGAGACATATGTTACTAGGAAAAATGCATCTACTACATGGCTGCCAATTTCTTCATCATAAGAGCAGTCAACAAAATATGATTTCAACACTGGAAAACTAGGAAATGAATGATATGATTTTTCCTTGATTTCTTCAACAAAAACATATATTTCAGTCTTACAATCTAAGGAAATATGTATTGTATGTTGAATATTATTTTCAAACTCCTCACAACAATTCACAAATAGAAATCCAGCTGAAAAATACCTTTTATATGTGCTCATGAAATGTTGAATGAAATTCTCAATGATGAAAAGCTATAATGAGGTAGTGAGAAATACCATTGACGTCCACTGCCATCTAATGAATGCATGAGAATTTTCCTCAATACATCATCATGATATAGATCTAGTTGATCCATGCATTTATGAAAATTAATGAGATGTTGTGCAAGATTATTCTCCTTCCTTTCTCTGAATATAGGTAGAAAATCTCCCAATTATGAAATATGTTGAAAACCAAGAACTGCAGAAAAGTTAAAAGGTGAAAACCTCTAAGCCAAAACAATAACAAATGCCTTCGAAATTATGAAATCATGGATTCTCCATTGGATTTGTCCTTCATAGATACCCTAGGTGAATGATGCAGTCTGTACTATGTCAACAACCCTTGTTCACCATCAAAGACTAGATCTAAGCTTTGTCATTTCTCCCAGGGAAAATATTCAACTACGTCCCTGACAACAATGCCATAAATGTTAGCACTAGAAGTCACACCTAGACTGTTGTAGGTGTAAGCCTAATACCCATAATAATTTTGTAGGTTTGTAAATATAAGGTTTTTAGTTCAACTGTAACGAATGGAAGAGATACTCAGTTTAAAATATAAAAATAAAAGTTCCACAAAACATACTCCAACAAGCAAGGCTTGAACTATCTTAGACCAGTATTTAGAACACAAATGGAAAGATGGAAGACTGAGCACAAATATATGAAGTATATGCACCAGGTTACATTTTGTACTTCTAAGACATATACAATAGAATTCTTATCAAGAAGGAACCTCCTAATCAATCAGAAAGTGTTCTTTGACAACACTTGCACTATTAAATAAATAGTAAATCATTCACTGCATTCATGAAAAAGTACTAAAGACAAATCCTTCATCAATACAAAAAATCAAAGAAAGACTAGAATATATCATGTTATAGTAGAAAAGGAGTTGATATTCAATTATCCAAGAGTCTTAAGTCTGTACATACATATAATGGAAACTTACAGTCTAAACAAAAGATATGAGTTCTCTCAAAAACCACTCGAACTCTTTTTGGAGTCATATCACCTATTAAATATTAAATTACATCAAGAATCCCTCTATGATTAGTTACCTAGATCTAGCATAGGATTTGTTTCCTTGGAGAGGTGTGGAAATAGCCAAACAATCACAAAATTAATGAACTGCTATATTCCAGGAAGTTGTTGGTGATCATAAATGAAACTACATCCAATTTGTGTTTGGATATCTAGTGGAGCTAGATATCAGGTACAAGTGTCCCTTGATATCTAATTCCTAGGTAACCATTAAAACCTCTTTTGGCAGCTGGCATCTCTCCCATAACTCAGATTTATCATATTGTTAGAGTTCGCAGCACATCTACATGATGCAATGCGAACTTTCCTGTCGATTATGTTTTTTTCCTTTTGTCCCAAATGAAAAAATGGGTTCGAATGAGTTTTGGTCAACAACTTAATATCACGATTTTTCTTCTGTTGGAGAAAAGTGGGAAAAACCCAGTTCCCAGCTATCAATAAAGTTCAAACATGGATATATATGACGGTGGTTCATTTCTTGAAACCCATGAGGTTTTTTTACTTGAAATTAATCAAATTTATTTATATTATCCCCATGCATCTCCTGTAAACATTTCATGGAAAATGGTTGTACGGTTTAAATTTTATGGTGAAAATAAACTTTTGCAGCGAAATTGTTGCTTCAACACTTTTGTAGCGTGGATTCACTATAAAAGTTCTTTACAAGTTTGTATTCAACTATTTGATCTCTTTTTTTTACGTGATAGATATCTAGTGGTCTTTTTACCATGTACTCAATCTCGATGAACCACAAAACACATAATCCCTGCTCAAAGTATTACCTTGACATAACCAAGACCCAAACCCTAAGTATCCCATGGCTGCAAAATCAGGATTTGATCTTCTGATATGAACCTGTGTGTAATCAAAACTAAAGCAAAATCAGAGAATCCTATGACCATCCATAAACTATTCAGCTTCCAACAGACTGCGTTATGTAACCTTGTGAAATCATGGGTTGTTGCTAATGGTTTGCAATTATTAGGATTTGCTACAAATATGGTTTATCCTAGAAGAATATTGTAGAGACTGATTTGAAATTGGAGCTAGAAGCTTGGATGAAATTATGACAACCTAAGGATGAATGAAGTCTCAAATAGTAATATTTTGAAACAACTATGCAAAATAGAGAGTTTGCAACGCTAACTCAGTTTGCAACAAGTAATTTTTTAACTAGGGTTTTAATCAAAAGAATTTACAATTTTAGAGATAAGGTATGACCTAATATTTTTGAGTGGAATAATGGAACCTATATCTTGAGAGAAACTTATATATGCCTTGGTTTCAAATCACCGTGTAGACAGGGTATTTGCAGGGAATGCTCAGTTTGAAGCAATGTGTAGTCTATAGAAAATGTAGTCCACAACAAATGAGATGGACTATGATGTTTCCCCCTTTTTGCAGAAATTCAAACTATAAGTCCTTTAAGCATATAACCCACCATCATCCACTATTGGAAAGTTTTCAATGCGTACAGTTTGCAACGATGAATAGTTTGCAAAAAAATCTTTGCAAATGAAAATAGCATGAAAAAGTTGAACCTTCCTTTTGATCTCAACCTTTTTGATGATGATAAGGCACTAAATAAAAGAATCCACCAAGTTCCACGTTCCCAAAATTGTAATTATGTATGATTTAGTGCATGAGGTTTTGAATTGTTGTGAACTTCTAAGAGAGTCTGCAACAAATAAGATTAGACAAGTGATATGATAGTTAAATGGTTAAGTGGATCTTTTAAACCTTTTATACACCCTTTTTTGGAAAAAATACTTGAAGGTGACCTTTGAGTTATGCTGATATGACCAATACCTTCCCACTCTACAAATGATGACAACCACCATCGTGACATCAAGGCTTTGTAGCTGTACTCTGATAATATCAAAAGTTTTAAATCAATGACTTATTAGAAAGACATAAAACATGACTGACAAGGACCAAAAGAGACCTTTTGAGACTAGACTAATAAAAATTTGAAAAATGAGAGAAAACCTTGACTCTTGTACATCCTATGTGTTAACATATGGCTCCATAGGGGATGGATACCTCCTTATGAGGATCCAAAAACATTTGCAGTTCTAGTTCCTTATGCATTGGGATATGTTGTCATTATTGATGATCTATTGTGAACCAAAAACTGAAAACAAAAATTCTTGGAATCGATCTTATTCCCCTACTCTAATCATCTAAACTTTTCTAGGTCAAGTGTAATCACATTTCCAATGAAGCCACAAGAGAATATGACCAATGAAAATAAATTTTTATAGGAAAGTCTTTGAGAAAATGAAAAAAGAATGAAATATTTTCATCAAAAGCTCCAAGAAAAGCTTACACTTATTGCTGCAAGTAAGAGATATACTCGAGGTTGCAATAATTGGGACCTGTGTAAGAAAGGAATCCATCTATATTTCCACTGGATACTAAAGATCATGGCATACTTTCATCTAGTTAAGAATACAATATTCCTCCTCTATGAAGGTTGATAGATCAATAAAATGGTGGTCCTCATATGATCCATAGTTACTCCTATGTTGTGTGATGTCTTTTTCAATTCCAGGTGCAGAAATGATAGACATGAGCTCATTGATTCTTTGATATTTCTACTCATCAATGGGTGATAAAGAGAATTTCAACTACTGATGCAAATCCTCCTTATCTTCTTCATTATCATATACTGGTTGGATGCTAATAATCTCTATATGTCCTTTAGTGAATATCTACTTCTTATCATTAGAGTAATATCCATCAAGGATAGGCTAATCTTTGTCAACATTCGGGACAACTATCTCATCAGAGGAATGTTTTTTAGAGACATTTGTTATAGGACAAATGCATCTACTGCATGGCTTCCAATTTCTTCATCATAAGAGCAGTCAACAAAATATGCTTTCAACACTGGAAAACTAGGAAAGGATTGATATGATTTTTCCTTGATTTATTCAACAGAAACATCTAGTTCAACCTTAAAATATGAGGTAATACCTATTGTATTCTAAATATTATTTTCAAACTCCTCACATAAATTCTAAAATATAAATCTAGCTAAAAATACCTTTTATAGTGCTCATGAAATGATGAATGAAATTCCCTTAATGATGAAATTATAGAATGAGGTAGTGAGAACTACCATTGATGTGCATCACCATCCAATGAATGCATGGACATTTTCATCAATACATACTCATAATATAGATCCATTTGATCCATGCATTAATGAAACTTAATGAGATGTTGTACATGATTATCCTCCTTCCTTTCTCTGAATATAGATAGAAAATATCCCCATTCTAACATATGAGGTATTGGACATGGGAAAACAGGAACTCCAGAAAAGTTAAAAGGTGCAAACCTCCAATCCAAAATAGCAACAAATACTTTCGACATTCTGAAATTGTGGAGTTTCCACTGGATTTGTCCTTCATGGAGCTGCTAGGTAAATGATGTAGTCTTTAGTGTATCAATAGCCTTTGTTCACCATCAAAGACCGGATCTAATATTTTTTGTTTCTCCCAGGGAAAATATTCAACTACATCCCTAACAAGAACACCAGAAATGATAGCACTAGAAGTCAAACCTAGACTATTGTAGGTGTAAGCCTAATACCCATAAAAAATTTGTAGGTTTGTAAAGATAAGGTTTTTAGTTCAAGTGTAATGAATGGATGAGATACTCAATTTAAAGTATCAACATAAAATTTCTACAAAGCATACTCCAACAAGCAACGCTTGAACAATCTTAGACCAGTATTTAGAACATAAATGGAAATATGGAACATTGAGAAGAAAGATATGAAGTATATGCACCAGGTTACATCGGGTACTTCTGAGACATATACAGTAGAATTCATATGAATAAGGAACCTCCTAATCAATAAGAAAGTGTGCTTTCACAACACTTGCACCAGTAAATAAACAGTAAATCATTCACTGCATTCATGAACAAGTACTAAAGACAAATCCTTAATCAATATAAAACATCAAATAAAGACAAGAGTATAGGTTGTGTTAGTAGAAAAGGAGTTGATATTAAATTATCCAAGAGTCTTAAGTCTGTACATACATAGTATGGAAACTTATAGTCTGAAACAAAAGATATGAATTCTCTCAAAAACCACTCTAACCCTTTTTGGAGTCATATCACCAATTAAATAGAAAATTACATCAATAATCCCTCTATGATTCGTTACCTAGATCTAGCATATGATTTTGTTCCTTGGAGAGGTGTGGCAATAGACAAACAAAAAAAAGATTAGCAAGCTGCTAGATTCCAGGAAGTTGTTGGTGACAATAAATGAAACTACAACAAACTCATGTTTCGAGATATAATGGAGTTGGATATTAGGTACAAGTTTCCCTTGATGTCGAACATCTTCCTACAGAACCATTTGAATCTCTTTTGACAGCTATAAACTCTCCCATAACTCGAATTTATCAGATTGTTAGAGTTCCCAGCACATCAGCAGGATGTGCTACATACTTTCTTGTAGATGATGTTTTTGCATTTTCTCCCAAAATACAAACTGGGTCGGGCCAATTTTTGGTCAATAACTTAATATCATCATTATATTCAAGTGGAGAAAAATGGGAAAAATTGAGTTCACAAATCTCGAGAAAATTAAAACATGGTTGTAGATAACTGTGGCTTGTTTCTAAAAATACATGCAATATTTTGACCTAAAATTAAGTGAGTTTATTCAGCTTACCTCTATGCTACTCCTGTAAATATTTCATGGAAAACGGGTGCACGGTTTAAAAGTTATGGTGAAAATACACTTTCGCAGTGAAACTATTGCTTCAACACTTTTGCAACGTGGATTCGCTGCAAAAGTTTTGTGCAATCATGTATTCAACTATTTGATCTCTTTTTCTATGTGATAGGTATCTAGTGGTTTTTTTCCCATGTACTTAAGCCTGATGAACCACAAAACACATAATCCCTACTCAAAAGTATTGCATTGACATAACCAAGACCCAAACCCTAAGTATCCCAGGGCTACAAAATCAGGATTTGGTTTGTTAATATGAAACTATGTTTAATCAAAACTGAATAAAAATTGGAGAGGCCCCTGACCATCCATAAAATATTTAGCTTCCAACATACTATGTTATGTAACCTTTTGAAATCAGAGTTTCTTTCTAATGGTTTGCAATGATTAGGCTTTGCTACAAATAGGGTTTATGCTAGAACAATATT